>JZKD02S1119790.1:0-12971 GCA_000966675.3 Picea glauca | reverse complement strand
CATTCATCCATATCATTTTTCAGCCAAATTTTTTACCCCGCCCGCCCCTTTTCAGTTCCCCCATCCTCATGGCCCATACCCGTGGCCAAGACTTGGAAGCTTGCTTCAACACCTTGCAATCTGGTCTCATCAAGAGCCAACAAGAAGTGAAACAACTCAGTGCCAATGTTGTTGCCATCAATAAAACCATGCAGTCCTCAATGGAGGAAATCAAACAAGACCTCACCACCTAGCTTGAATCATTATTTTCAGCACTTTGCACCAAACTGCACATCCCTACAGATAACCCTTCCTCTTCCTCACCTCCATAGATTGAAGGTGACCATTCCTCTCATTCCCATAACTTTCAGAACCATCACTTCCAACGTGACCTATGCCTTCCACAGGTGGGTGTGACCAAATTTGATGGCTCAGACCCCACTAGTTGGGTAACCCAAATGGAACATTATTTCTCTTTATACGGCATTACAGATGACTTGGACAAACTCCGATATAGTGTTCTCCATCTAGATCAAGAATGTTGGCAATGGTGGCAATGGAGAAAAACGTCTTGTCAAGGGTATATTGCTTGGACACACTTTGTGGTGGAGCTTTATGAACGCTTTGACACTGACACCAACCATTTGGGCTATTTGACAAAGTTGAAAAATTAGGAATAGTGGAAGACTTTATAGCTGCCTTTGAGCGCCTGGATTTTAGAACAGAGGGCATGTCTGATGCCTTTTTATGAGAGTGTTTTATCAATGGCCTCAAGGATGAGATCCAGGCCCATGTCCTCATGGATTGGCCTTAGAGTTGGGTGGAGGCTACCAAAAGAGATAAAGAAGCACAATAGGTTGTATCTTCTAAAAACTAAAAACCCTCCTTTATCCCTAGCCCTAAACCAGTAAATCCCACTACTCCCTCTGCTCCACTCAAGATCCAAAAATTGAACAGGGATGAAATGGATGAATTCCAACTCAAAGGCCTTTGTTATAACTGTGATGACAAATATTTCTCAGGCCACAAGTGTAAAGAACAAAATATTTTTATGGACATCTCCGAGGATATTTCAGAAGAGGATGTAGAAACTCCCCTTGTGTCTGAGTCACCTGAATCCACTGACATAACCCCTCCCTCAGACCCTCCTGAAGTAGAACCGATCATTTCCCTTAATGCTCTCACTGGCTTCTCCGCTCCCCAACCCCTCAAGCTAATCGGTTACATCAAGCATCAGAAGGTCATCATTTTGGTTGACAGTTGCAACACCCATAATTTTATTCATCGCCGCATTGCCCAAGAAACTCATTGCTACATCCATACAGTCAATAATTTCCAAATCATGATTGCCAATGGTGGTTGCATGAAATGTGGAGGGCGTTGTGAAAATGTGAGTCTCCAAATTGGTGACTACCACCTGAAATCCCACATGTTTTCTATCGAAATGGGAGGTTGTGACATTGTGTTGGGTGCAGACTGGCTAAGGACTTTGGGTCCCATTCTCATGGATTTTAAAGACTTAACCATACAATTCAACCAGGAGGGCCACCAATATAAGTTCCAAGGCATCACCGTTGGTTCACCTGAGATCATTAGTTCCCATCGCATGGAAAAGATGCTAAAAAAAGTTCATTCTGTTGTTATCGCCCAACTCCATGCCATACAAGAAATCGAGACACCCTCGGTCCCACAAGACCTCCAAGCCATCCTTTCTAGACATCAATTGGTCTTTTCCACTCCCCAAGGACTCCCTCCTTCCCATGGTGTTCATGATCATTCCATTCCCCTTGTACCCAGAAGCCTTCCTCCCAATATTTGTCTGTATCATCACCCCTTTTCCCAAAAAAATGAAATTGAGAAAATGGTCTAGGAACTCCTTAATGTAGGCGTTATCCACCCTAGTACGAGCCCCTACTCTTCCCCTGTGGTCATGGTCCTGAAGAAAGAATGGTTCTTGGAAAATGTGTCCTGACTTCCGTGCCCTCAACAAACTTACCATTAAAGACAAATTCCCCATTCCTGTCATTGATGACCTCCAGGATGAATTGAGTGGCGCCCAATTCTTCACTAAAATGGACCTTCATTCGGGCTACCACCAGATACGTATGAAAGAGGCAGACATTCCCAAGACTTCCTTTAGAACTCATGAGGGCCACTATGAGTTTTTGGTCATGCCCTTTGACTTGTGTAATGCCCCCTCCACCTTCCAAAGCCTCATGAATCATGTCTTCCATCCTTTTCTCTACTAATTTGTCTTAGTTTTCTTTGATGATATCCTCATCTATAACAAAACCTGGACATACCATATTGCTCATGTGGATCGAGTTCTCCATCTACTCTCTCAGCACCAACTTTTCCTGAAATAGTCTAAATTTGTTTTTGGCACCTCAAAAGTAGAATACTTGGGTCATATGTTTGGCAAGGATGGCGTCAGGGTGGATCCTAAAAATATTGAATCTATGCAAGACTTTCCTCACCCAAAGAATCTTAAGATCTTGCATGAATTTATAGGCTTAACAGGGCATTATTGCAAGTTTGTTAAGAATTATGGGAAGATTGCAACACCTCTCACTGCTCTCCTAAAAATGAAATCTTTTACTTGGACTCTAGCTCCTGCCCAAGATTTTCAAACCTTGAAGATGGCCATGTGCACCACTCCAGTCCTCGCCCTTTTCGATTTCACAAAGACCTTTGTGTTGGAATGTGATGCCTCAGGGAAAGGAATTGGTGTTGTCCTTATGTAAGAGGGTCGACCTTTGGCCTTTACCAGAAAGAAACTATCTGAAATAAATATGGGCAAATCCATCTATGAAAAGGAAATTTTGGCTATTCTATATGCCGTTGATCTGTGGCGCCCTTATCTATTGGGGAAACATTTCCAAATTAAGACAGACCATCAAAGCCTCAAGTATTTTTTGGAACAATGCATTTCCTCCCCAGAACAACAAAAATGGGTGACTAAGCTCTTTGGATATGATTATGAGATCATTTACAAGAAAGGAAAAGACAATGTGGTTGCGGATGCACTTTCCCAAAAATATGAAGATGAAGGATCCCTTTTTTCTCTTTCATTCTTTATACTAGATTGGCTCCAAGCCATTCGCCAGGAATGTCTACAAGATCCCAAAAGTTTGCAGTTGATCCAACAATTGCAGTCCAATTCTCCAGCTTCCCCAGGGTACTCTTGGCTCCATGATGAACTTTGATACAAAGGCCGCTTGTATTTAAGTAAACAATCAAAGCTTAAATCCACGGTACTTTCTAAGCTTCATGCTACACCCACAGCAGGGCACTCTAGGTTCACCAAAACCTATGACAGGGTCAAACGTTCCTTTTTTTGGGATGGTATGAAACAGGACATTCATAATTTTGTCGTTGAATGTGATGTGTGTCAATGCAACAAGGGATAAACAATCAAATCTTCAGTCACACTACAACTATTCCTGATTCCACCTACTATTTGGAAGGATATCTCTATGGATTTTATTACTGGCGTACCCAAATCGGGAAATAAATCAGTCATCATGGTGGTTGTTGATCGCCTTTCCAAGTATTCTCATTTTTGTTCCCTTCAACACCCATTTACAGCATCCATGGTGGCTCAAATTTTCATGGATCATGTCTTCAAGCTTCATGGCATGCCACACTCTATTTTTTTTTATCGCGTCCCAACTTTCATAAGCAATTTTTGGCAAGAACTGTTCAAGATACAAGGCACCGAATTGCATCTCAGCACAACTTATCATCCCCAGACTGATGGCCAAACGAAAGTTGTCAACAAGTGTTTGGAAACATATTTGAGGTGTTTTTTCTTAGAAAAGAAAAATCAGTGGGATCAATGGTTACCCCTAGCTGAATGGTGGTAGAACACTTCATACCATACAACTACATGAATGACTCCTTTTGAAGCAATATATGGACAGAAGCCACCTTCAGTTCTTTCATACTTACCAGGTGACTCGAAGGTCCAGGCGGTTGACCTAACACTTACAACTCAAGAGGCTATTCTCATACCCTCAAAGAGAATTTGGTCATCGCATAGAATCGCATGAAGCAACAAGCAGATCAAGGTCGCTCTAAATGTCAATCTGCAGAAGGGGATCAGGTGTTTCTTCGACTGCAACCTTACAAGAAAACTTCCCTCAAGTATGAGCATTCTCAGAAGCTAACGCCCAAATATTATGGTCCTTATACCATTCTCAATCATGTGGGACAAGTATCCTATTAGTTAGTTTTTCCCAACCATTCAAAGCTACATCTTGTTTTTCATGTTTCATGCTTAAAGAAGGTGATTGGAGCTAAGTGCCAAATTCAAGCCAAACTTCTAGAGTTAGCTGAAGAAGTATCCATTTGGCTACAACCATAAGAATTTTTGGATCAGCGTGAGCGTTGCTTATGTTAGATAACCATCAAGGAAGTTCTAGGTTAGTGGAAAGATATAACTCTAGCAGATGCTGCTTGGGAACCAACTACCATTCTGCAACAATTTCCTCATCTCAAGCCTTGAGGACAAGGTTGTTTTTAAGGGGGTGGACATGTTAGGTTCCTAACCCACACATAGGTAGAACAATACATTCGGATGTAATAAATTCCAATATTGATAAGGCCTTTCAATAAAATAGAATAAGGCAGATGTAAGAAGACCTAATAGAAGTTTCTGCTTCTAGAAGGATCTTCCTCTAGATGCTTCTTTTTAGTATAAATAGGAGTCGAGGGTATGAGAACCCTAGCTTGGATATTATTGTAATAGATCTCTGCTCAACTGGAGGTTTCCCCCTCGAAGGGAACATCGCTTTCATATTCAAAGTGCTATTTCTATTATTATTCCCATATCATTTCAGTGCTATTGTGGTGAATGTTCTGGTTATATTGTTGTTAATATGCCATTTCTAGCATTTTATTTTTGTTCTACATACATTTTATATTTGGCATATTACATTCTTCGCTTGGTGGGGGATCTTTCTCTGTTATGGAAAAAAGGATAGGATCCATGGTTATGGTGAAAAATACCTGCGAATGAGCGAATGATGCGTGGATTTTATGCATTGTTGAGCTTAGGTTCGACTGGAGCGGTTGCACCACTTTTAAGATTCAAATGATTTGAAAAAGTGTAAAATAATGGCAAGGGTCCCCCCTTATATACGCTTCCCAATATTAGGGATGAGGCAAAGTAGTTTGTGGTAGACTGCTTTTCACCTCGATATGAATTTGGTGGCGCCACGTGGTCTCGAGCCCAAACCACAGTATTCTCATCGGCACACATTCAAATAATTAATCTTCATGCTAGTTCTCCTCCTGATATGGCTTTTGATCGTTGATCCGTGGTGCTTGAGATTTGTGTCCCACTCGGTCCCGTCAACTTCGCGCCTCTGCTAGATTTGGCCTTATCCCACTAGATGTGGCTCATCCTCCAATTTATCATGTCTCTACATAGGTTTAGACCCTTGCTAAGTCTCAAGACTTGGATTTCATCAAAAAATTATTCTGGTGATAACATGGGCTCCAACTAGGGATTTTATCCTCGCTACGAGGTAGCAAAGGATGGTAAACCGAGTGCCTACCCATTGGGCTATGATTTATTCCTGCAATCTGAATCTACCAACCTTTATTCAAATACTCCAAATCGACCCAGCATAGCTCAGGGCCTTCACCTCGGGCTTCAACTATGCTACTTTTATTTCAATTTCTTCATGCAAAAAAGAAAAAACTAAAATGATTATGTAAAATGAATGGAAGGGGTCATGATTGTTTAAACGATATAATGTTTGAGGAACCTGCCATTCACAGGCCCTCCTCCAACGATGTCTCCATTATTCTCCTGTAGCATGTAGGCATTATTTCCATGTTATGATGTAATCTTGAATGGTCCTAGCCATAGATCATCAATCTTTCCATGCTTTCCCTTATCCTCATTTCTGGAATCCCATCTTAATACCTAGTCTCCCGGTTTGAAGTCATCCTCCTTAGTATGTCTGTCAAAATCCTTCTTGATATTGTCTTGGTGCAACTGAGAATTGTTGAAATCCTTTTCCCTGGTTTGCTGGACACTGATTAGTTCATCCTTTCTTCTTCGAGTGGCATCTATTTCTGCATCTGGTTCCTATAACAACCTCATCACTCACAATCCCAATGTAGTAGGAAAAATAACTTATGTGCCATAAACAATCTGAAAAGGTGAGGTGGTGATAGATCTCTTTCGGGTGATTATGTCAGCCCATAGTGCATGTATGAGTTTTTTGTGCCAAGCCTTTTTGTTTTCTTGCAACAACTTCTTGATAATTATGACTAATATTTTATAAGAAGACTCAACCAACCCATTTCCTTGAGGGTAATAAGATGTAGAATGTCCAAGGGTGATCTTGTAATCACTGCAAAATTTCTCTATTTTCTTGGACTTGAAAGCTGCTGCATTATCTGTTATGATCTTGATTAGGCATCCAAACCTGGACAAAATATGGTCTTCTAAAAATAGGATGATAACAACATATGTTGTCTGCCTGGTGGGAACTGCCTCAATCCACTTAGTGAAGTAATATGTTGTTGTTAGACTCCACTTGTGCTGAGAAAAGGATTGTGGATGTATTTCTCCTATAAAATCAAGGCTCCACTATCTAAAAGGTGCCTCAACAGAGATGGGTTTTAAGGGTAGAGGCTGCAATTTTCTTTTCCCATAAAAAATTTGACATTCATGACATCTTGAAACCTCTTTATAGACATAAAAAAAATGCTAGGCCAATAGAACCCAACCCTCAAAATCTTGTGCACAGTGGTTTTCCAATAATGTTTCCCTCCATGGTCACCCTTATGAAATTACTTGATGGTCTTCTTAGCTTATTCTTCCAATAAGCAGCTCAACAAAATTCCCCCTAGATCCTTCCAATATAGAGATTGATTTACTATACAAAACTTTGCTTCTTTCATCTTTAGGAATCTAGCCTTTGTTTTACTCAATTCAGGAGGAGCCTACAAATTTCTCAATACATAAATGATACATGCATACCATGAGGATTCAAGGAATTTTGGGGAAATCTGAGGAGCTCTCTCTTTCTCCACACCTGTTGACAAGTCAACCATGAAATTTATTCCTAAGATTTCACAATTGGTTTGTGTCATCAACTTCGCAAGCCCCCGTCCCTTGATAATATTGGTGGGTTTGATATCAAGGTCATATTCTAACATCGCTACTATCCATTTCCCCCTCTTTCCTTCAGGACCAGGTTGGGTTAAGATGTCTTTTACATAACTACTAGGCACATAAGCAGTAGTATGGGAATGCAATATGTAAACTCTGAATTCTTTCAAGGCCTTGACTAGTGCATATTCTTTCTTCTCCATGATATCATACTTCAAAGGGGAATCCCTCAATGTCTTTTTGTAATATGCTATGGGATTTTCAAAAATTTTCTCATCTTTCTGTAATAAAACACTAGCAATTGTGTGCTCTGAGGCAAAAAAAGAACAATATGAAATCCTTTTCAAAATTCGGGTTAGCTAGTAATGGAGCCTTGGTCAATGCCACTTTGATGTCTTCAAAGGATTTTTTGGCTTCAGGGGTCCACTTTATTTCATTTCCTTTCTTGAGCATGTTGGTAATATACTTTTTGATTTCAGCCAAGTTGGGGATGAACCTTCTCAGAAAATTCACTTTTCCCAGGAAAGATTGTACCTATTTTATACTTCTAGGTATGCCAATTTTCAAGATTCCCTCAACTCTGTTGGGATATACCTTTATTCCCTCTTTTGAAATAATGTGACCCAACAACTTTCCTTCTTCCATAGAGAAATTTGACTTCTTAGGGTTCAATGAGATTCCAAACTTTCTACACTTCTGAAATTCCCTTCTTAGATGCTTGAGGTGTTCTTCATCTGAAACATAATACACAGTGATATCATCTAGGTATATAACAATGAATTTTTCTTTTTCATCAGAAAAATCTATGTCCATATCTCTTTGAAATGTTTCCCCTGCATTCATTAGCCCAAAAGGCATCTTGGCATACATGAATGTTCCCCATGGATTTGTGAATGTTGTCTTTTCTTGATCATCAGGGTGCACCATAATCTGATTGTATCTAGAGAAGCCATCCAACATTGACATTTTCTAAGAACTCACCACTTTCTATAAAATGTTACCCATCTTAGGTAGTGGATAGTTGTCCTTTAGAGATACTCTATTCATATTTCTGAAGTTCACACACAATTTGATTTCTCCACACTTTTTTCTGATTGGCACCAGATTTTCCACCCATTTAGATAACCGCAAGGATACTATGATCTTGGCTTCAAATAAATTCTTTACCTCTTTCTCAATCAAGGGTGACAATAAAGGGTTTATCCTTCTTAATTTTTGTTTGAAATTTTTTTGATCTTCTTTGATTGGGATCACACGTTGAATTATACTGGTGTCATAAACTTTTAGATCTTCATAGCTCCAGGAAAAAACATTAGGGAACTCTTTCATTAATTTGATATATTTCTCTTTGAATTCAAAGATGAGTGTTCTAAAAATATTAATGATCTTAGGATCTTCCCGAGTCCCAATATTGAAATCTTCTACATCCCCTTCGTTTAGTGTGATTTTTGGACTTCTAGCCACATCATTGTTATCAAAGAGTTTCTCCAATGGGACCATACCTTTGGGAATGATGTTTCTCTTTAGCTGAACTATGTCTCTTCCTGCAATATTATTGTCGAAGTACCCATCCTTTGTGAAAGCATCTTCATCTACCTCTTCATCACAATATTCTTCATCAATGTTCATATTCTCAAATTCATTCTCCATCTTGAGAAAGCTTTCTATTTGTTTGTAATATTCAAAAACCTTCCAGTACTTAATATTATCTGGTACTGCTAGCTTGTACTTGACCTCAACCTCATATTTTCTATTAGGGAAGATTGGAATTTCTAAAACCGCTGTTGAAGTAGCCAAGGCATTAGCAATCTGATTCTGCCCTCTTGGAATTACTGAAAGAGTGTACTCTGAAAATTTATTAAGGAGGTATAACACAAGGTTCCTATATGCCCTCAGTCTCGGATGCTTTTCTTGGTATGTTCCTCTAATTTGATTGATAATTAGCTCAGAGTCTCCATGTACAACTATTCTTTTGGCACCCAATTCTTTCAAAACCTTCAACCCCAATATTAATTCTTCATATTCGACCATGTTATTCGTGCACTAAATTTTTTTTTTGTAAGAACACAATTTTGAATTTCCTTTGAAGTAATTGATCCATACACCAGCCCATGTTCCCTCTCTGCAGGAAGCTCCATCGAAACTCATATTCCATATCTGATTTTCTGCGTTGTCCTGCTACTCTGAAAACTTCTCAATCTGCTGATTANGGTTTTGTGCTAAAGACACCACCAGATCTTTGATAAGATCTAGGCACTTCACCTTCCTTGAATCAAAAGAGAACACATCTTTGTAAGGCCTTGCGATGTCAAGGCCTAGTTGGTCCATGACCACCTTGGGAATTAGGTTATGAGATGCTCCTAGATCCAACATGGCATTGTGCAGAGTCATATCATGGATTTTTACGATGACATAGAAAGGAGGAACATCTTCAAAATCACTATTTTCCTCCACTCGTGGGCCAAATAAGATGGTTGGGTGATCATCTTGTATGTTCAAAGTGTGAGAATTTTTTTCCATCTTAAAAATATTGATTATATGATTTCTATATTGAATTTTCTTGATCAATTCATTGAATGGTACAAAATTTTTAATCTTAGCCATCTCATTTTCAAAATTAAAGGAGGATGAGGTTTTCTCTACCTCTTTGGTGACCGTCTCTTTCCTTGCTTCTAGTATTTTCTTCTGGGGCTCTTCTTTTTTCTCTACCTCTTTGGTGACCGTCTCTTTCCTTGCTTCTAGTATTTTCTTCTGGGGCTCTTCTTTTTTCTCTACATCTTTGGTGACCGTCTCTTTCCTTGCTTCTAGTATTTTCCTCTGGGGCTCTTCTTTCTATTTTCCTTTGTCTACAACATATTTTGTAGCAGAGTATTTTTTGGGCTCACTTGAAGAGGGTATGTTACTCTGGACTTCTTTGGTGGGGTTTCCTTTTGGAGGATTTCCCTTTGGGGGGTTTTCAGGGACTTTTTGATTTTGAAGATTGTATTGTCTCTGGAATTGCATGATGGAATTTTGCAATCCTATTTGGTAATATTCCCTTTCTACTGATAACATTTCCTCCTCCTCTTGCATGAATATATCACTTGCATCCATGAAGTGTTCATGTTCTTCTTTAGTAAAAAAAACCTATGTTTCTTTATCATCACAACAGTTCACGTTGTCTTCAAAATATCCATCATAATTCTCATTTATATAATTATTTTGAAAAGGAGGTCTTATTTGTTGATCCTCCTAATTTCCTTGATTTCCTTGATTCACCTAATTTCCCTAATTCCCCTTATTTCTCTGATATCCTTGATTTCCCTAATTCCCTTAATTTATTTGTTCTCTTTGTCTAATTTGTGGGATTGTTGGTCTCCTCGGATTTCTGGGTGGACCATCATCCTATTCTCTGAGGTTAGGCCTATTATCTAAACCCATTCTCTGCATCATTATATCCATGGTTCTCATCATTGTTTCAAACATTTATTCTGATGTTTGTGAGGTTGAAGGTTGTGCCTTATCTTGAGATTTGTTCATGTCCCTGTCAGAGTTAGATTTGATCTTTCCTGAAGCCATTAGATTTACCTCAAATTCTATGGCATCAGTCATCATATCGTCTAATGAAGAAGATCTTTGTTCCCTTAATAACAAAGAAAAATCACTTTCAAAGGAATCAACATATCTAAGTTGAGAAGCTTTAGTGGGGGGGTTTACCTCAGGAGGAATCAAATTATAGACCTTTACAAATCTGGTTGAAAACTCTTGCACTGTTTCGTCAGGTGATCTCCTCATGTTGTTATATTGAGTTAACAACTGAAGGGGATTTTTATTGTCACCCCATTTTGCAATAAATATGGTTTCAAAGGCCTCAAAATGTATGATACTAGCTACTGGAAGAGATCCGAACGACTTCCTCACTTCTCCTACAAGACTTTGTGAAAACAGTATCATTTTTGCACCTTCAAAATCTACTTCTTCCAAGTCTGAAAAATAATTGAACCAGTCTAGATGTTTCTGGGCTAACACACTACCTTTAACATCATATAGTTTGATCCTTATATTATACTCTCAAGGTAAATCATGTAGCTAAGAAGGAAGTACAAGAGGAGAAAATCTAGATGCCATGGCTATTGTAAGGGTTTGAAGAGGCTGTTGGTTCTGAGTATGAATTACTATAGGCCTTGCAGATGCAACTAAAATTAAATCTTGAAACCTCCTATCGTCAAACATGACCTCATTCAAACAAGATGCAAATTTAGTTCTGAACAAAGTTTGTTCAAATTTCACATCAAACTCAAGGTCTTCAATGCTTGTTACTCCATCTTTGGGCAATTATAGATATTGGTCTAAGAGAAAAACTGGGCTAATTTGTCTTTCTTTTCTCTTGTGTACAAGCCTTTTAGGGTCAGACACAACGATTGCAGCTTCCGGGTCTGGGTTTCTCCTAGTGTGAACTTTCTCGGGAGCCATGATTTCTAGCTCAAACTTCTTGATACAAATGGTCTTTTGGTAATGGAGTTTCCATGGAAAAAATAATCTCAACCAATAAGGTATTTGATTCACTATCACCCTCAGGAATCAAAACTAAATCTTTAATTCATTCTCTTCCTAGGGAATATTTCACTTTCATTCCCCGACAACGGTGCCAGAATGTTAGCACTCTGTAAATTTTGTCCAGCTAATAGACAAATGATAGAGGTAACTATTTCAACAATCTTTAGAGCTGGGCACTAGCCTACTCAGCTCAGAGAGGGATCTCTCATGTCACTTGATATTTCTTTGGCAATTGGTGGCTAGATTTAGTTTGTTTTGGGTTTTTTTTATAAATTTTTTGGCAAAGAAGGGGAGGGTCACTCAGGGTTATGGAGTCGAAATTCTGAAAGTGAATGAAAACAATGACTGGCCAATAGAAGTCTCTAGAGGATAAAGGATAAATGAGACAATGAATCTGATTTATAAATTGCATTTAAGAAGTGTGTAAGAGGAAGGAGAAAACAAATCACTGCATCAGAGCATTACTGAAATGAATTCTGAATTATTTAAGAAGAAATACACACAGTTTAAATTGCTTAAGTCGAGAGCATCATAAGATGAATTATGAGCTTTTACGTATCCAATTTAAATAGAATACAATGCAAATGGAATAAAAGAACACAGTAAATACATACAATGAGAGAAGAAAAAACTCATATCACCACCATTAGAATATTTTCATAGAGACTTCAAAAGCTTCTGCATATGTATTAAATTCAGCTCAAGAAAATTACAATTGAATTTGAAAACAACTAAAAGGTACCCTTGCACTTCTACCAACATTTATTCATTCAAAACTTCTAGTATTTATATAATTTGAGTTTATTTCAACTAGAAATGGATTACAATAGTTGAACTGAAACGTTTCAGCTTCTAAAACTAACTATAATAATTACATCTGATAGTTTCAGTATGGGAACCGATTACAATGATTGATCAAACAAAAAATGTTTCATGCATTTGTAGTCAATTCCTCTGACTCTTGATATTTTGTCTTCACCATTTGTCTCATCTAGTCCTCTGTTGAACATGTTATCCTGGTAACACTTGGAGGCTACTTTCTAGTTCTCGTAAAATTGCATTTTGTCCTACCTAGCCACACTATCTCTTTCCATTGTAAGTCAGAAAGGATCTCATAATCCATCATTTACTCTATCAGGATCTCTAGGTCAATGCAAGTGGCATAAGTCATGGAATAAGTCATAAGTCCGATCTTCATTGTCTTGAACTGATTCAGGATCTCAAAATCTGTGGTTAAATACTCTACCAGATTTGTCCCCTTCAAGTTTCGCTCCACGCTTTCAAACTTGGAGTGATCCATTCTTCATTGGGAGAGGTGAGATTT
>JZKD02S1119724.1:0-12971 GCA_000966675.3 Picea glauca | reverse complement strand
AGGGAGTGTTGAAGATTTGCAACTTCGAGCAAGTCATTCTCTACAAGAAAGTACAAGAAGACCCATCTACACCATTACAAAAGCCCCAGGAAGAAATTGAAGACCCAGGAAGAGAAGTCGGACCCACCAGTAAAAGGCAGAAAATAATAAAGTAATTTGAAGACCCTAAATAAGAAGTCGGCCCCAGACACGCGCCCAGATTAGTATAAATACAGGACTGGATCATTTCATTTGGACAGTCAAGGCACTTGCAGCTGCAGTTTTGGTAATTTCGCTATTTCTGGGTTTCTGGTATCTTGATGAGTGCACCACACTTGGGAAGGATATTCTTGGTTTCTCTTGGTCATCTTATTGAGGCACTAGGTCTTTGGTGATGCTAGCCTTGGGGAGGATCTTCTCTATATGGTATTTTGGTTATTGATGGTGATGCAATGGTAATATATTGGACTGAATTCTTCTGTAGAAAGGTTGTTGGGTTTTCTCCCAAGGTTGTGTTCTTCTGTTTATTGTGCATGGTTAATATTTCTAGATCTTGTCATTTCCACTGTAGTATTATAGTTGAGATTTTTAGTGTATAGTTATTCTATGATAATTGTTGTATGAAAGTGTATCTTGTTATTAATCATAAGGCAATAACTATCAAGAGCTGAGAATCATAAAAATCAACACAACTAAGAAAAATGCATGGCAAGAAAAAATTTTAAAATGGCAAATCCCTAAATCATTCCACCAAGAGAAGCAAGACACATTTTACAGCCTAGGTAGGGGGAGATGTGTTTATAGCTTCTTGTGCATGGGGGTGGCAAATTAAAAACTAGCTGACCTACAACACAAAATAAAAAAATTAACTAGCATAGATTCATCTTGACCATGAATCCATTAAGCACTTGATAGATCCAAGGTAAAATGTATCTATGCTGGCATTTTTTCCAATGAAGATCTATGTCTTTTTCTTTGAGTATTTGGAGTAAAAAAATGCCAGAAATAAAAAACCAGAAGATATGTCTGGTACAACTCTGACGACCAAGTATCAATAACTATATTAAAGCAATTTACATTATATCACCTTCCTTATTAAGATACAACAAAGTTGAGAATGGATTTAGTCCCTTATCTATTGAAAATGGGGGCTGAATATGCACTGAATACAACAAAGTTGACAATGGATTTAGTCCATTATCTATTGAAAATAGGGGCTGAATATGCATACTTGAAAAAACATTCCAATTTGGTAGCGATACACTAATGAGCAGGGAAAAACAAGAGGCCATTGCTGAGACTTCAACACTATCTGGAGCGCATTATAGAGATGCTGGCCTGAATACATGGACATCTAATATCACGCACATTATGACCGTGTTAGAGATATATTTCTTATCTATGACGGGTTATCCATATTTCACGTCTTTTCTGAGTTGAACATAAAGTTTAGTTTGCAGGATTCTAGGAAGAATTTTTTTTGCTTTATCATCTTATCTGCATCCTATATTTTACGTTCTGATGCAATTGTGTTTCTGAACTTGCTCTAGAATGGAGAAGCGTTTTAGGCACTATTTATCAATGTAGTACTACGACATGCTAGCGTTTTAGCTTGTCCATCGGACTTATTTTTCTCAGTTTTGTGTTATACTGTTAATGGTAAGTCGGCTCATTGTTTCTTTCAAGCCAGGAAGTTTGTCTCTTTAGAATTTGAAATCTTAAACAGAGTTCCATCAAAGTGAACCTAGGTCTCTTGTGTCTCTTTAGAATTTGAAATCTTAAACAGAGTTCCATCAAAGTGAACCTAGGTCTCTTGTCAGCACAGTCTAGTCCAATTATTGAAAAGTGAAATTGGGCGAAATTGGGCTATAGACCTTGTTTTGATTCCATATATCCTTGTCATAACATTGAAGTTCCTTCGTCGTAAAGCCAATATTCTTTTGAGCCTATATAGGCCGAACTAACTATTGGCTGCCAGAATTTCCCGGACCACGGTCACAAAATTAACTCTAGTGGATTCGCTGCATACATAACCCCAATACAAAATGTATTTTCGGGGGAAGAAAACCCTAAAACAACAGATCGACTGTCTTTAGTCCACTTCAGAAGATGTTAACCGCCCTAAATTTTAGGGTAAATGCATGTAAATTATCAGAGATGGTGAAAAGTATACTTCTTTGTTAAGAAAATGTAAACCCATGAATGGAAAAGACAGCTCCATTTCCCAAATAAGTTACTGAATTTGTTTTCCATATGGAAATGTACAGAGAGAAAAACGGAAATTAAGATGAATACGGTCACAGGAAAAACAAAGACTTCAGGGTGCCGGAGACTTTACATAAATATATTCACAGCCGAATAATAAACCTGTTAAGGAGTTCTGTAATGAAACACAACTATAATTACAACCTCGAGATTGAAGAATTGCTTGACGGACAACCCTGATTAAGATTCCAAAGATAAAGAGGAGCATGTACAGTAAATATATTACATAGGTACCGTGATAAGAAAACAAATGATGGCAAGCAAGCGATTGAAGTCCGCCGCATTTCACTCGGAAACGATTCTCTGCCTCTTCCACCCTGTAACCGTAACTCACAGAAATGGCCTGGCCGGTTTTCCGCATCAACAATCCTTTTACTCATTGAAGATTTTGAATTAATGGAGTGAAATAAATATGAAGATGAAAAACGAGCATCGTAGTTTTGTCGTCGACCGAAAGTCGATATTTGTGGAGGACATCAAAAATGTTGATAAAACATTTTCACTTTTCTTCGAATGCTTTTGCTTTGTGGTTAAACAGAGTGACCCTATAATGGGTACGCGAGGTTATAACGTTATTCAAGGGCATCAATAGTATAACGTTTACTTCCTTTCTTTTCTTTGGGTGATACATTGGGTTGATTTTGGGAATGAGGAAAGTTTTGGTGTCAACATAGGTTTTGGTAAGTTTTAAAATTCAATTACAGTTTTTTATGTCAGAAGATTTTGGTAAGAAGATTTGTCAATTGGGTTTAGTTTGGATGGTTGGGAGGAATGATTGTTATATTCCCCATCCATGTTCAATTCTTATAAGTGACATGTTGAGCTCTTAACGAGTATATTGTTGTAATAGTTTTGAGCCTTGTTGTTGATCAGCCTTGTACCCTAAAGAATCTAGGGCTTACCTTGGGTACCATCCCCGAAATGAGGGGAAGTACTTCAAGGTTTTCCCCAAGCAGTGTAACCTAGAGAAAAAAAAAATTAAAAATTTGTTAGAATGATTGGAGATGGACATTTTGAATGTTATTTATCAAATATCGTTATCTATCGTCTTATTATATTCAATGAAGCCATTTTGCAATGTAATATAATTAATCACTCATCTGGTGTGTGCTTTCCTTTATTTTAGCAATTTCCATGTCCTTATGGTTGTCGTAGTGATCTTGGAACGTTCAATGATGCACAACATTCAATGCAATCGATTAATAATGGTCTATTAACCCCATTATGGACCTCATCGGTCATTAAAGTCTTATGGCACCTATGACATGTGGCAAATATCTTCATTGCCACCTATATGCACTCAATGCACCCACTAGTGCATCATATTATCACCATTCAACATACAACCCATGTTCCTATAGATTATCTACCCTCAATGACACAACACCAATTACCCCGCAACTATATTGCAAATATTGCCAATAGTATGATCACATCCTACATGAACCTAACACCTCCAAGGCCCTAGTCAAGCAATCAACATCCAGTGATGATGGTGAAAATCCAACAAGACATGACACCACACAACACCACCTATCACACCCTTAGTGATCATTATTTCAAGGGCATTGAAACTACCTTAGCAATGCCCTAGCACTAATGCTCTCCTACCACCTGCCTAATGACCAAACTCCCAACCATAACTATGCTAGGCTTCTAGCCTGCTTGTACCCAAAATTAACCATGCCAAGCTTCCAATGAGTGCATGCTTAAAAGTAGTTGTTATTAGATTCTACCTACAATTGCATAGAATTAATCTTTTCAACCTTTCAAAGTGTGCATGCCCATGAGTAATTGTCCATGGCTTCCAACCCGTGTGTGCTTAGAAGTGATCATATGTGACTTATGGCTTGTACATGCTTGGTAACTACTTTGAGCTCCCACACATCTAAGCAAAGGTGGAAAAATGTGTTAATTGACCCTAGTTATCGCCACCTCGACACTTTAGATCATATCTATATTTAGGTCATAAACACATTAGTCATCACCACATCAATAGTCCCATCCACTCAAATTATGTGCATTAATGTACATCATGAACTACTTAACCATCACATCCCTCCTCAATCAATATCTCATAATGACAATGCCCTTTCCCATGCCACCTTGGTGTTATAATCACATCACCCATGGGTGACATACTCCCATTCCTTATCGTTACTAGCCACCACTTCCCATTCTCATTATCAACATCCTTTACCTTACCACCTTAGCGCTCCAATATGATCAACAATGGGAAAATTGCACATACGCCCACCCATCATTAAGTATGATCAACCTAAGTTTGGTACAAAACATCCAACTCATTCCACATATCATTTCCACATCATCTCACATAGGGAAAATAGTTAAGGGTCGTATCGCCATGATCTCTCATGCACATGAAACATTCATGAAAGCTTAAACTCATGATCTTCCAATCTTCGCATTGTCTCCTCACGCATGTGGAAGATAAATTAAGTACCACTTGTTTACTTTGATGCTCACCTTGTAGTATTTTCATGATAGTGCTTTGACATTATATTTTGTGTCCCCGTCATCTTCCATACATTGGTTTTTGTGTTTGGCAATTCCCCTATGCAACCTCGCATTACATGATAAAGTGTTCATTGCTTCCAACCGGCATGTGCCCTTTCAACTCCCAACTTCCAACATTCAACTTTTGGCTTCCATTATTCTAGAGTCGTTTACTATCCCAAACTACCCAACTTGCACCACATATTCAACATATGTTATATGTTCATAACTGTCATTGCAGATTTTATGGGTTCTTCGACACCTATCTCTGCTACGTAGTCGGTGATGCCTCATATGCCATCATAGGCACATTGTGCACCAAAGCCTAGTGTGACACCATGCAAACTAACCGCCACTTGAAAACAAAGGATTTACAGGGTAAACCACACTTGGCTATGTTGGCCATTAGCCTTCTTTGAGCCTTGAATTTCTAAACTTTGAAATCGAAGAACAAGTAGTTCAATGGGCCATTGGATATTTATGGCACAACACGCAAGAATCCACAAACCACTCTCCCTATGTCTCCCTGGCCCAAATTTCCCATGTCTTTAGCCTTCTAAATTTAGGCAATTACAACTACGAAAATGAAGAGTTCAATGCCAACAATTTCTCGACTCTCTCCAATAATGTCCTATCAAATAATGGTGATAAATTAGTGCACAATGTCTAACCCTAAGGCCAAATCCCTCTTTCATTGTTCCAAGAATAGCCAATATGTGTCATGATTATGTCACTATAATGCATCTATGCTCGTGCTAAGGATACTTTTCTTTCTATGTATAAGCTTAAGATGGCAATATATGCTTTATAAACCAAGCAAATAAATTAGATCAACTTTACCATGTTCCAATTAGTTAGTTTTATCAAAATACCTTGAACACCCCTACTTGAACACCCCTACTAAGACAACATCCTCAACCCCTTACTAAATGACAACATCCTCAACCCACTAGTGATTGATCTATCCCGAGCCTTTCTCATTATTTTTTAACAGCTTTGTGCTTTAGCTATTATATTCCCATTGCAAGATAAACAACAATATTTCACCTCAACAACACAACACTCACTTCCTTGGTTCTCAAAGGCAACGTATGTTTACTAACCTATAACACAATATGAATGATTTATGGTGCTAAACTTGCATTCCTTCTCGAAAACAACAATATTAATATCGCAAATAAGAAAAGAATTTATGTCACTGTTTAACATGTCTCGAAGAAGAAAAAAAATACAAATGATTTAAGTTCTTTGAAGTAAAACATATGTTAAGGTGGGATGAGCTATTTGAAAAGTAAAGAGTGCTTGTATCTACATTAAGGATGCGTAAATGTGTTTTTACTCTCAAAGTTGATACCACTAAATAGCCAACGCATAGTGATCCTAATGGTCATGGGAAACTTCTTCCTTTATATTTTTAAGGATGTTAACCTTTTAACTTTACAGTTCTCCTTGTATTATTTATTTATATAATTAAAAACATTGTTAAAATCATATAACCCCATAATTTATAAAGACATATATATTCAGAACTATCCATGTTCCAAAGCAAATAACATAGACAAATAGATATGAATATAACACTTTGAAATTAAAAATGTTTAATAATCACATATGCTATTTAGTGAAATGGAAACCAAACAATTTCTTCCACATGTGTAAAGCACATTGTCAATATACTAAATATTTAAACCATATATATCTAATAAGTTTCTCAAATGCAAAATGAAGTGAACTCACATAAGTTTAAATACAACCATAATTTTCAAATTAATTACAACCATAACTTTAAAGAGAGTCATGTCTTGAAAGATAAGGATTTTGTTAAATTTTAAGAAAAAAAGAAGTATTTGAAACTATATTATAATAAATAAGTGATAAATTCAACTCTAAAATGAAATAATAAAATGTATATATTTACATTATATTTGCCAAAAATATAAAGCTTTCATTGTATGTATTTTTTTTAAAACATAGGAGTTTAAATATACAAGAAAACATTTTCACAAAATGTTTGAAGGTTTTTGCAAAAAAATATTCAAACTTTACAAAGGCCTATGGGCGAGATCATCAAAACATTTCATGAAAATTTTATGAGAAATAAAAAGGAAAGGTTGTTTCAGAAAGAGGTGGGCTCCCATCCAAATCCCCGACTTAAAAAAGTAACATGTATACAAAAGGGAGGAGAAGCTTTTATCATTTGATGATCATGACTCAAGTAAACTTAATGAAGCTTAAAAAACAATGAAAGGAGAGAGGAAGAATTTTGAAATGAGAGTCAAGCAAAAAATGAATGAAACAATTTGCATGAACTTTGATAGACAATGGTTGGATTCTCTTTTTGGAACATGTTCTCATCTCTAGTACAAATTAAATAGGCAAGCAAGGGGAACGATCTTAGGACCTATCACATCTCTATGTATGCAATGATCTAGGCTTCTTAGCATCAATTAGTATACCCTCATGTGGAAAGGGTCGTGATGTGTTGACAAGGCCCTGAAATAAATGGATGCGATCAATATTTGCTAAATGACAACTTTAGAGGGTCTCATCATAGTAATGCCCTTAACTTTAATCTCCAATAAAGTATCCTTGACCTTGGTTAACTCAAGTTTATGGGGTCCCATAATTGCTTTTACAAAGTCAATATTCACTGCAACATTTGTTAGCCATTCTCTTATGTCATGAGGCTTGATCTTCTTCATAGTTGAATATTATTAGGCAAAGATATCTATCGAATTTGTAACTACCTCATCTTTTCAATTACATTGTCATTGTTGAATAATGATGGACCTTTTAGAGGTCATATGTGAGTTACCAAGTTATTTATCAATTTCACCCCTTTTTCTTATAGGTTGTTGTAGTCTTTCATTGATTATGCTACTCTTTCAATTTTATAATTTTGACCATGTTGGATTTCCAATAAAATCATATCATTTGGGGCATGGACATGGTTGTTGGAGTGGATTGTTACCTCCTCCTTTGTTTCCTTTTGCTTGGTTGCTCTTTCTTTTGAGATCCCTAATCTACTTCTCGAGCCTTCACAAAGTCTATCTTCTTCGGGAGATTGGCAACTCTTTGAGTTTACTTTGTCATAGAGAGTAGTGTGCATGCTTTCTCGTTGGGATGCACTAGAGCATTCTCCTCCCACACCACTCTACCAAGATAGCCAAGACCAACATATGCTAGTATAGAATCTACCTCTATGGTATTTTTTCTTACTTAACCATTCTTTCCTATATTGTAGCCAGTGTATTCCATCTACTTCAACAACTTAGAACCAACTCCTTTGGTGTGTTTCTCAAACTAACAAAATATTCAACTTGGATAAGAACATATGATGAAGTTCTTGTGAGACTTTCCTCTATCATGGTTTTTTCATCTTGGACAACAAAAGGCCTCTTGGGTATGGTAAGTTCTCCTTCCTTGTTCTTTGCCTCTTTAAGTTCTCCTTGAAGCTTGATCAAGAATGCATCCTTGGCATTCAACTCCTTCTACATTTCCTCCATGTATTGGACATTAGGTTCTTCAAGGTTATCCATTATATTGAAGACTAAGCCGCTATTTGCTATCAACATGATTCCACTTTCTTTCAACCCATCCATGATTCTTTCAAGGAGTTTCACTTGGT
The DNA here is from genome assembly GCA_000966675.3 of Picea glauca. Classification (NCBI taxonomy): domain Eukaryota; kingdom Viridiplantae; phylum Streptophyta; class Pinopsida; order Pinales; family Pinaceae; genus Picea; species Picea glauca. The sequence continues at coordinate 4,582 of JZKD02S1119724.1, read as the reverse complement.
TGTCAAATTTCTTTTTTAGGTGCTTGTTATTTCCTTCAAATATTAGTCCATCTTCCTTAGCTTTTGTTTCTCCTCTCGAATCCATTGATTGACTTCATGCCACCCTTGAAGTATTTCCAATTTTAGAGCTTTTCCCATGATTGTTATCTATTTAAATATTCCACAAAAACTTAGGAGGATTACTCTTATAATAGTTTATCTAAATCTATGCATGGTTAACTTGAAAGGTGAGCACCTTTGGAAATTTCATATTTTCATGTTCCTCGACACTTGTGCGCTTCAATTTGGAAGTTGTAATGCTAAAAGCATCATCCATTATGGGTTTGGTGGATTCTTGGAAGAGTTTGGTTCATTGGAAAGGTGAGTAGTTCGGATAATTTTTCCTCCTTGCCTAATTCCTATGTTAATTTGGTTGTGTGGTTTGCAATTAGGGAATTAGCAATGGATAGCATAAAGGATGCCTAGAATTGGGGGATTTTGGATATTTTTCACTGGAGTCTAGATGGTATGGCAAGCCACAATCATCTGAGGCTATGCACTCTCTACAAAATCACCGATATTCGACATGTTGTTCAAAGACAAGAGACACTCATTGCAGACAACGAGACCTCCATTTTCACTGCAACATGGAAAATTCATGCTCAAGAGGAGAACCATAGTAGTGGGATGGCGGTTATTATGGAAACCTTGCTTCAACAAAATAGATAGATTAAAATTTTAGAGGTTGAATGTTGTGCCTACTCAATGGGTCACCAATTTGAATATAATCCCATAGTCAACCTCCTCCAATTTCAGAATTTCTATTGGATCCATGGTAGATGAGAAAAATGAGGAAGAATGTGTTACATAAATGCATAAATAAGTGGATGAAATGGATCGGGATCCTTAACCTTCTCCTATGAAGCAAGAGGAAGCTTACAACATGAATGCCCTTAATTAACTCTAGGTCATATTATGTTTTGTAAATATGGTCTTCATTTAGGTGTCTTTTTCAAGCTTTATACTAGTAGAAACTCTTGGACATCCTCTATGAAGGATAGTAGCATCTATTTTATAGTTATTGTGCAAGTTTTTAGACAAATTTTGAACTATATAATGCAGGACAATCTTATTTTTTGTATTATTATGTTGTCGAGTGAGGCTACAATAACTTTCTAATACAAAAATTAATCGTTCTTGTTAAAAAAAACATTTGATCTTAATCTAGTGGGCAAGTCAAAATCACTCAATGGCAGTCTAATAGGACTTAAATAAAACAATTGTGTTATGTTTGAATCATGTTCAAGACTAATATATGAGCTCTTCTAAGTGGAATTTCTAGGAACAACAACCACACACACACTTACACAGTATAGAGAAAATGCTTTAACTGGAGAATATTCATAGGGAAGAAGCTCTAGAATGGGCATTAAAAAGTATGCAATACAATTACAATGCTTACTCATTTGCTTTCACTTTTGTTACGGGACTACAACCTCCACAAAGCTCCTCGAATGGTTCATAGCCTTCTAGTATCTACAAGACCAAGCAATCTCTCACTTGTCCCTTCAACATATTCTCAGAAATAGATATTGTTACTATCTTTCTCCTTTTAATATGATCTCCAAAATCTTTTCCATCCTCTTAAGTTTTCAACTAATGAATTATTATTTCAAAATTATCATCATTGATTCATGTCCATCTTCATCTCTTAGTTATCATTAGTCTAGGAAAGAAGAGAATTCCTTCTTAAGGGGAACCACAACCAAATAATCAACAATGAATCTACAACAATCAATAGCACATTCCTTATATTTATTTTGCCTACAAATAGTCCTCCTGCAAGATTCAGTTACAAGTCATTGGCTTTCCTCCATGTTTCCATAACAATTACAATCCATCGCCCTAACTCTAGTTGGTTGGACAATTTATGACCAATCTTACAAATGTCGGGCATGGAATGTCAAACTCCCTTGAATTGCTTCTTGAAACCTCCATGTATTGCCCATAAATTACTCATGTGTCACCTATGTGCCTTGCATGTGGCTCTTGACAATTAACTTATTTTTACAGTGAAATTGAACTTTGGTTGTCAACAAACCCTCATTGACTTTGCCTTCATTGACTTCACAACTAGCTTGTAGATGGAACTTTCATCAAATTCATAATTGGCTTGTTGATCCCCTATTTGTTGATGATTATTCATGTTAACCACTTTTTTGTCGATGAGTTACTTGTCAACCATGTCTCTATTAGACATGTCTTTGTCAATGAGTCTTATTGATGACTCTTCATTGATGACACCTTTTTCGATGAAAATTTTGTCATAGATCTTTGTTAATGACCCAACCACGAGGACTAATATGGAAATGACTATCTTGTTGACGAGCCTCTCCATTAATGAGTCATTTATCAATTAAGTATTCAACACTTCATTGAATTCTATCTTTTCTCCTTGCCACTAGCCTTTATTAGAAACTTACCTTTGGTTTCTTCCATTCTTGAATCCAAATTTTAGATCACCTTCCCCCCCATATAGCAAGAGCCATGTATAACATGCCCATCAGGAACATGAGTAGTGTGGGAGCATAATCTCACCTTCTCCTCCACTCATATGAAGGATACAACATATATTGGGACTCACATCTAGAAGGGTGCATAAAGGAAAGGGAAGCATTCCCTTTCTTGGCCTAGACTCAGCCTAGATTGTAAAAAAATAAAAATAAAAAGGAAAGGGAAACATTAATTAGAATACATGCATGTCTTGTTCATGATGTAATACATAAATAAAAAATAGACGATGTCATGGGGTGGCATCCAGGGACACATAAAAAGACATGGAATTTAAATGAAGTGAGTCTGAACCTTGTATACAACTTAGTGTGTGGGCTCCCAACTTGAAAATTTATAGTGTATAAAGGCCAAAATGGACTTAATGATATGGACTAACAAGACCATTTGGCACATTAACACTATTGGGACTCACGACTTAATACATAATTTTTAAAGCTATATGTATTTGACAAGCAACTTGAGCACTCGGAAGTGAAAAAATTTAGACTTGTAGACTTAAAGGCTCAACTTGAAGTAACTCCATGGATTTTGTAAATGGCTATGAAATCGTGAACCTAACAAACATACAAAAGTTAGTTACCACAAGGATGCATAAATTTTGGGTAGTAATTGGCTCCAAATGTAGGAAAAGTACTCTTAATTTGTACATCAAAATCCTAAAACAAGTTTATCCTAGGGATATCAAGTCAAATTTAAAAGAACTCAGAGGCTTCAAAACTCAAGCATCTTATAACTGAGAATATGCCAAATAATAAATAAGCAAACTAGTTAACTCTAAAGAACCCCTAAAGACTTCATAATCAACTAGATTGAGCTCACAACTGGAACCTAAGACTCTAAGAACCAAGATTTGTCAAAACTGATTTTTGTAGACAAAGAGATTCTTCAAATGTTGTTCCATCTTCTTTAACATGAAATAATTTTTTTTAATCTTAATGTCTAATTGATAGGGTCATAACCATAGGGAATTGAACTTTTAATACATTAAGGGTATTTGGAGCTTTATCTCACATTAATGCCAACTTCCCTTACTAAAAATTCCTCAAGGTTTATTTTTTGTTAGAACTTCTTTTATTTTTTGTATGATTTCTTTAGAGTGACTAGAATGCATTTTCTTTTCCTTTCATGAACTTTAAAAATTGCCAATATCTTCTTTATATGTTTGATATATCTTCTTCTCCTAAAATCCACGAGACTAATTTTAAAGTATTGATTTCCAAATGAACTAACATTACAACATCATTTCCATATATCAAAGTAAAAGGTGATTTACACATGCTATCCTTTAGTGTTATTCTAGTTTCCCAAAGTGCTTGACTAAGCTTCAAGTGCCAATATCTTTGACTTTAAGTAACCATTTTCTTCCAAATTTGGATCAAGATTTTGTTTATGGACTTTACTAATCCATTGTTGAGTGCGTAATAATTTAAGGACTGTTGAAGAAAATTCCATACTTCTCACAAATCTCTATAAATTCTCTTGAAACAAAAATAGATCCATTATCTATTATGATTTTTTTTTCAAACACTAAATCTTGACAAAACATTTACCATATGAAATTCAAYGACTTTAGCAAATGTTGRTTCCTTAATAGMAACAAMTYATGGACACTTAAGGAAATACTTTGTAGCTATTAGTATATAACAATGTCCCTTTCTATACTTGGGAGAAATTAGCTCTATTATATCAAGCCCCCATTGTATGAAACACCTATTAACAAAATTGGGTTGTGAAGCATTACAACTCTCTTTATTTTTTCCTTAAGACTTTTTGATGTGCAAGATACATGTCGACCATTTTATGAGCATCTACAAACATGGTAGGCAAATAAAATCTATCTCTGATAATCTTATTGTATGTAACTAATGAAGAAAAATTTCCTCCACGAATATTGTAATGCTTCTCCCCTGTGATCCTTTCTACACTTGTTGCATTAAAACACTGAAGGAGTAATCCATGAAAATCGATTTTGAATAACACATATGAAGAAAGGGAATACTTGCTAGCCTTTATCTTGAGAGCTTGCCAT
>JZKD02S1119713.1:0-12971 GCA_000966675.3 Picea glauca | reverse complement strand
CTCGCTGCTGCATATAAATTTAACACTCCCTCTCAGCAAGAGAGGTATTCTCAGCTACACCAAGCTTGTCACGAAAGTATGCAAACTTTATCAATGGCAGTGGCTTGGTGAAAATTTCTGGTATCTGTTCTGCTGTCAGAACATACTGAAGGCTGAGAACTTTCTTCTGAATCATATCCCGGATATAATGATATCTCATTTCAATGTGTTTCGATCTGTCATGAAACACCGGGTTCTCTGTGAGCTTTATACAACTCTGATTGTCACAGTGAATAACTGTGGGCTCGAGCTCTGACCTAAATAAGTCTGAAAGTAGCTTCCTGAGCCACACTGCTTCTTTGCCAGCAGTACTAGCAACAATGTACTCTGCCTCTGCAGTGCTTTGGGCTATGGAGCCCTGTTTCCTGCTGGACCAGGAAATCATAGCTGAACCAAGACTGAAGCAATATCCGGAAGTACTTTTCCGGTCCACAACACTGCCCATCCAATCTGAATCTGTAAAGCCATGTAGCATCACACCCCCACTAGATGTGTATCTGAGACCATAGGCTATGGTCCCCTGAACATATCTCAGGATATGTTTTACTGCAACCATGTGTATATGTTTTGGTTCACACATGAACTGGCTAAGAGAATTTACAGCATAGCAGATATCGGGTCTCGTATGTACGAGATACATCAAGGATCCAATGATCTGTCGATACACGGTGGGATCTTCTGGATCTGAGCCTGTGACTTGATCTTGGAGCTTCTTTAAATTGCTGATCATTGGGGTAGTCATGGGTTTGCAGTCCATCATGCCAAATCTGCGAAGGATATCAATGGCATATTTACTCTATGAGAGAAAAATCTCTCCTGGTTTCTGCCAAACTTCCAAGCCCAGAAAGTAGTGCATAAGCCCCAAATCTTTCATTTCAAATTCTTCAGAAAGCTCCCTCTTAGTCTGAGCTATCAAGTCTTCCTCTCCTGCGAGGAACAAATCATCCACATATAGAACTAGTAGAACTGGATGATTTTGAATGATTTTTATATACAGATTTGGATCTGCTATGCTCTTGGAGAATCCAAGACTTTGTAGGAAGCTATCGATTCTGCCATACCAAGCTCTTGGAGCTTGTTTCAACCCGTACAAAGCTTTCTTTAGTTTACATACATGAGATCTTTTATTGTGTATTATGAAGCCTTTAGGCTGTTCAATGTAAACCTCTTCTTCAACTTCACCGTTGAGGAAAGCAGTCTTAACATCCATCTGATGTAATTTCCAACCAAATACTGCTGCAAGTGAAATAATGATTCTGATANGTCCCCCGAACATATCTCAGGATATGTTTTACTGCAACCATGTGTATATGTTTTGGTTCACACATGAACTGGCTAAGAGCATTTATAGCATAGCAGATATCGGGGCTCGTATGTACGAGATACATCAAGGATCCAATGATCTGTCGATACACGATGAGATCTTCTGGATCTGTGCCTGTGACTTGATCTTGGAGCTTCTTTAAATTGTTGATCATTGGGGTAGTCATGGGGTTGCAGTCCATCATGCCAAATTTGCGAAGGATATCAATGGCATATTTACTTCGTGAGAGAAAAATCTCTCATGGTTTCTGCCAAACTTTCAAGCCCAGAAAGTAGTGCATAAGCCCCAAATCTTTCATTTCAAATTCTTCAAAAAGCTCCCTCTTAGTCTGAGCTATCAAGTCTTCCTCTCCTGTGAGGAACAAATCATCCACATATAAAACTAGTAGAACTGGATGATTTTGAATGATTTTTATATACATATTTGGATCTGCTATGCTCTTGGAGAATCCAAGACTTTGTAGGAAGCTGTCAATTCTACCATACCAAGCTCTTGGAGCTTGTTTCAACCCGTACAAAGCTTTCTTTAGTTTACATACATGAGATCTTTTATTGTGTATTATGAAGCCTTCAGGCTGTTCAATGTAAACCTCTTCTTCAACTTCACTGTTGAGGAAAGCAGTCTTAACATCCATCTGATGTAATTTCCAACCAAATACTGCTACAAGTGAAATAATGATTCTGATAGACGAATACCTGGCAACAGGAGCAAAGATTTCATCGTAGTCAATACCTTCTTTCTGAGAGAAGCCCCGAGCCACAAATCTTGCCTTAAACTTCTCAATGCTGCCATCTGCTGCATGCTTTATCTTATAAAGCCATTTTGAAGTCACCACAGATTTGTTGCGAGGTCTGGGAACTACTGTCCAAACATCATTCTTCAATATAGANGGTTCATTTCATAAATAAATTTTAGAGGAATGCCATAGTAAGTATAATTGTTTAAAAAAAAAAACCTACGAATCTTCAAAATGAGAATCTTATGGAGAAACAACAAACTACCTTTTTACTGGTGCTAATCCAGATAACACAGTCTTAGCGCCGGCCTCATCGCTCCTGATTTAATTAATTGGTAGCAGAATTAGCTCTGACTGTGTTGTGATGGTTGATTTAATCAGTTAAACCCAATAGCGTGAGGAGTGGGGACACATTGCAGCTGTCTTAGTTATAATATTATTATTACTAAACAGATCTGCTCGTCCTTCCTTAAATCGGGACAATCATCATATTTTCATTGCATGCAAACGGTTAATACAGTTGTCTGGGTAGATGATTATTAAAGGAATAGTTTTTTTTTTCCGTTCCCATAATTGTGATAATTAGATACCCGGCGAATGGGATAGTCTGCCACACAATATAAGAGATGCTAATGTAACCCTGACCGCTGGCTTAAAATAATTTCGGAGTATTGTTTCCTTTAAAAAATTATCATAGTCGGGACATGCACTAGTTGGTTACTGCCCTTGGAATTTCTAGTTTAGCTTCCTTTGTTAGTTGTTAAATTCTTTAGTTGAATTAAAATAACAATTTGAATTATAGTTAGTCCTGGAGTTAATGATTCCCTTAAGCCTGAAGGGATAAATATCAGCTATTAAATTCGATTTCCTTTAATGAATGTAAAGTAACCTGGGGGTATGAATTGTCTTATGATGGAATGTACGGAATTATAATGAAAAAAAAATCTGGTATGTTTTTGTTTATATAAAGAAAGGATTTGTTCTTTCATTACTCATTGAGAAGGGTTGTATTCTTTCCTTTATTCCCTTAAAGAAAAGGTTTATTCCTTCTATTGTTTATCTAAATAAGGTATGGTTGTATTTTAATGGCAAAAAAAAAATGATATATTAAAATGCAATATTAGTAATGGTTCTGGAAAGTTTGGGGAAGGTGACTTGTGCTATCTGAAATGGCAAGGAATATGGCAATCATGAAAAGGCAATGATAACATGGTTTCATGTATGTGATGCGGTCATTTATATTATGATGTCGTTATTTTTATGTATGATGTTATTTAAATGATGTTATTTATATCAGGATGTTATTTATATGATGATGTCATTTATTAGATGTTAACCTTTATGTATGATGCTGTCCTGATGAGGTTAAAGGTTTTACTCCTTTATTTATTCATTTAAAGAAAAGATGATCCGGCAAGATTTTTTGAATGACTTATGGTTGAGTTTTTATTTGCATGCATTAATTAACCATTGAGAAACTTAGCGAAACAATGAGAAAAGAAAAGGAATTATACAGCCATATACATATATGCAGATCTGAAATGCAATGAAAGATAGAAAACCATAATACGCAAGTTGATAACGGAGTTCGACACAACTTTTCCTACGTCTCCGGGCCTTTTCTCTGTGGGGGAGGCTTCTTTATTTCTGTTTGAAAGCTTGATAGTACATCATTACAATGCTGAATGGCTACAAGACTAATCTGGTCATGTTTGCCCAGATCTCTGGAACCATGCACAAAAACCGGCACGTGAAACGAACGTCCGGAGCTCTCAGAAATGGTCCGACAGCATCTCCTCCTCAATGGCTTCTCTACCTCAAACTGGCTTTGACTTGGCTTCTCCTCAGCATCTCTGCTCTGAATTCTCTCAAAAGTTGTCCCCATGGCCTCAAAATGGCCCTAGTTAAATAGTTGGGAAGTTGGTTATCCATCTCCAACTTCCTCCACCAATTTAGGCTCTAAAAATGCTCAATAACTCCCAAAATAGGCTTAATTACATTAAAAATGGTTTTAATTAATTAAAAAACCATAAAGTGGTTAAAAAACCCACTTGTAAACTATATTATAGTTACCAATGGGCTTAAGCCCCCTTCGTCCGAGCGCGGTCCCTCTTGGCAAGGTCGTATGAGCCATGTGGCCACGCGCTAGCCTAAAAGGCTGAGCGCTGGCCCCTTTATGCGCCATAATACTACCATATAATAATTTTATGTTGTGGGTTTTAATACATGAAATAGTTTAGGTGCATTGGTAAAGGACTAAAGTGAAGGCACTTAGGCTTAGTGGTTGGTCATGGGTTCAAAACCCATGGACCTCAAAACTTTTTTAAACCTGCCACTTTGACTTTGACTGGGTGTCATGTGGCTGCCCATGACTGGGCCACGTGGCACTTTCCCATTCGACGGACAAATGCCACTTGTCAACCATTGACTGGTCCAATTGCCTGCCACATGTCTACCTTGTCAGCAAACCTGCCCAATCACCATCAGCCAGAGAGTACCACGTCATCTCCTGCACAGTCAACATGCTGATGTCATCAACGTTGACTTTTTGACCAGTTGACCTTTGACTTTTTACCTGTTTGGGCTTCCGATCAAAATGCGATAACTTTCACATACAGAGTCCATTTGACAAAGTAAATATACCACTGGAATCAGGAAGACGAGATGGACGCAATGGCGTTGGTTTTGTCAGATTCTAAGCACTTTCATTTTTGAGCATTTTTCAAGCCCTGTCAGGATTCTAGATCCGATTTCGGATCAAAAGAGTACACCTTTATTTAGTTATTGAGAAGGGTTGATTCCTTAATTAATTATTAAAAGATGTATTATTATTTTTAGAAAAGGCAATGATAACATGGTGTCATGTATGTGATGCGATCATTTATATTATGATGCCGTTATTTTTATGTATGATGTTATTTATATGATGTTATTTATATGAGGATGTTATTTATATGATGATGTCATTTATATGATGTTAATCTTTATGTATGATGTTGTCCTGATGAGGTTAAAGGTTTTACTCCTTTATTTATTCATTTAAAGAAAAGAGTACACCTTTATTTAGTTATTGAGAAGGGTTGATTCCTTAATTAATTATTAAAAAGATGTATTYTTATTTTTAAAAAGGGATGGGTTCCTTGATCTATTTATTTAAGGAAAGGATGTACTCTTTTAGCTATTCATGTAAGAAGGGATTTATTCCTTCACTAATTCATTTAAAGGAGAGATTTATTCTTGTACTTATCTAAAGAAGGGATATATTCTCTTTATGCATTTATTAAAGAAGGGTTTTGGTAAGTTATTATGACTGGGTATCTGGCTTCCTCAAGTTGTTAAAACCCTTAATGTTGATCGATTCTTAATGTTAATTTAAGGTGTACATGTCGACTTATTGAGTTTAAAATGCTTCAATACTAACCTAAGGTTGTAATCGACAATTTGGTTTATGACCCACCTTCAGGAGGTAAAACTACAATAAACCTAGACAGGTTCAGTGAAAGGTATTTAGCGTCCTTTTAGATCTTAGATATTGACCTTTAGCCAGGAATACTGGTCGGGTAAGTTGACGAGGTTGTAATTAGCTTACATTTTCCTATGGGGATTGTTGTTCTTTAACCCTTATTGTACTTGGTTGTAATCAATCCCTTATTGTTCTGCTTGTGTCGGGAGGGATGTAGACACCTTCAGTAGCCTCAGTACATAGGTCTGTGTGTTCCCTTGCGTCCAAAATCCAGTGCCGTATCAAGAGTCTTGGGCCCTTTAAAGACAGGGTTTCCACTCTTGTGACACACCTGAGGGGATTACTAGTTTCTGCCTGAGCATTCGGCTAGGAGCCTATCTGACCTTCTCTCTCTCTGGAGCAGAGAACTAAGATTAAACGCCCTGCTTTCCTATGTAGAAATGGTAAGACCTACTACTACGGATTCTTCTTTCTGTGTTCGTACGATACCTAACCCAGTATGTCGTTTATTGTTGAAGATAGTGTGGGGCGCCTCTGTCTTGAGTAGTAATTGCTGGTAGCTACTTGTGGTGCGCCTTGCGTCTTCTAGTTGTGATCATTGTGGTTGCGTCTTGTTAGTCGTCAGGTGGCGACGTAGAGTCCAGTGTGTCTGTTTCCCCTCCTACACACACGCACACACTTTTAAAACAAAAATAAATAAATTTACACTTGTTATTAGAGTCGTTGTCGTAACTAGGAGGGTCGTTACACTTACCTCTGTGAATGAAGTTGTTTACCTCTGTTATATTAGATAAGAAAAGAAAAATTCAATTTCATTCTCTGTGGGCCTTCCATTTCACCGAGGGCATTTAACCATTCAGCCATGGCATTCTACCTTGCCGGGGGTATTTTTATTTTTCTGTTAATGTATTTACTGTGGACGTTTTTATAGTGAAATTCTCTGAATTTTTGGTTCGAACTCCCAGCGTTTGACAACTTAATCACTCTGCGTTTTTCAGTGAACTTCTCTGCGTTTTGGTCCAATTTTTCCCAACATTTTTTTTTTATATATAATATAAACTTCCTGCGTTGAACCCTGGAAGTGTTGTGTATTAGCTCCGCTTGGACTGTGGTTTAATCTGTCTTCAACATGCCTCTTCTAAGGGTGTTTTGGAACCTCTACCATCGTTTACCTTAGGCACACCAATCGTAGCCACCTCCTCCAGCTTGGGCTATCCATTCCTGGAGGTTTCTTTTGCATTTGAAATTTCAGATTGAAATTATCAGCCTAGGAATGCACTGTTAGTTGGCATTGTTGCGTTAATCGAGGGCGTTTTGGGGCAAGTCGTCCGCTTCACAGAATCGTACTTTACCTCTACTAAAACTTGGAAAATTTTGAACTCGTCCCGTTGGTTTTCCTTCTGGCATTTCACTCAGGATTTCATTTTATTTTTATGACCAGTTGAGCTGGCAATTCCCGTTCTAGCAACAGGCATTTGTTTTTTTTTTCTTTTCGTTTAAATTTGATAGGAGAGTTCGTTCTGCCCCTTCCTGCTTTAAACCTTGATGTTGTTGTGTGATTTTGTCCTCCTACGATGTATTTCTCTTCCCTGAATATGCAAGGGTGAGGTTGCCTTGGGCGAGTTCTACCTGTGCGTCCTCAGGTTGAGTGAAAAACGTTGCTCGATTCCACTCCAGTGAACGAACACACTGAGATAGAACTGGCACATGCAGTGGCAGAGCCTGCGCAGCATAATTAAAGGGATTAGCAGGAACCCCATAGCCTACGCAGCTTAATTAAAGGGATTAGTAGGAACCCCATCTCCTTCGTTGTATTTGAAAATGTGATTTTTTTGGTTGTTGTGTCGTTTTGAGTTTGGTAGCGTTACATGTGCCCACCGTTCGCCAGGTTGTCGATTATTAACCTATATTGGGCAGAGTGGACAGAAAGCCAGCCTTTCAAGCCTTTAATGCTTAGAAATTATTGATGATTGCAATAAATGTAAATGATAATGTAAATAGAATGCCTATTTTCAAGGTCGTTATGGTTTATGAAAGGTTAATATACTGAAATTTTTGTTTATGCTATTAAGTATGGAACGCTAACTTCCAATACTTTTATTGCTTGAATGTGTGGTATTGAAGGGTTAATGTGAATGCCAGTAAATATAGAATGCGTAACGATAATGCTGATGGTAATGATAATGTAGTGGAATGTTAATGTTAATGCTATGGTTATGAAACTGCAAAAGTGGATGTTGTTGTAAATGTGGATGCGGTTATCGTTGTGGTGAGATTAATGTTTTTGTCAGGGATAGGACATCATCTGTATAGTGTTGGTCATTTTATATAATATTGTATATGAAATAAATGTTATTATGTTAAGGTATTTTATTTGGTAACATATGAGAAGTGAGGTAATTGATTTGCTGTAAGGTTATTTAGCATGAAGGTATTTTGAGGAAATGTAGTATAAAGTAATGTAATTTTCGAGTAAGGTATTGCTGCTACTGTAAGGAATTATTCATCTTATTATTGTTCTTAGTGAAATGGGTGGACCCTTGAAGTTAATTTATTATGTTAAGCATCGAATATTTTATTGACAATGTCTTGTAATGAAGCCATTATAAGTTTTAACTACGATGCTAATATGTTTCCCTTTTGAATTCAATTTATTACGTTAATCAACGATTATTTTATTGACGATAATGAAAGCCATTACTAGTTAAAATTACATTGTTGTACTAGTATAAAGGCAAATACATGGATGTCATGGACAGGTCCTTGGGTACTTCCATTATTATTAAACACAAACAGAAGGTAGAGCCATCCTTATTTTAAATACAATGATAGTGTCATATAGAAGGCGAAGATGTGGTTGTGTTATGGTGATGATATGGTAAATTAATTAATGCACTTTATTTAAGGTTGGATAACTCGTCGATTAATGATTTTTAAATGAAGTAGTTGGTCTGTCATTATGTCATTAAGTCTTAATATTGGATGGTCAATGTCAAAGTCCTTCTTACTTTCACCTTCCTAGAGGACGTGTTGTTCACATCATTTGTGTTGTACGAGGTCATAGTCATTTTACTGCTTGGTCAGTTTGTTGGGCAGGATGTAGACGCCTCCATGTAGCCTTAGTATGTAAGTCTGTGTGTGTGATTATTTTTTTGTAAGGAATCATGTGCCGTATCAAGAGTCTCGGGCCCTTTAAAGGCAGGGTTTCCACTCTTATGACACCCCTGACAGAGATTACTAGTTTCTGCCTGAGCAGTCGGTCAAGAGCCTATCTGACATTCTCTCTCTCCAGAGCAGAGAACTAAGATTAAATGCCCTACTTTCCTATGCAAAAATAGTAAGATATACTACTATGGATCCTTCCCTCTGTGTTTGTCCTATGCATAACCCAGTATGTCGTTAAATGTTTGCGTTGTGCGCCTTGTGTCTATAGTCGTTTATTGCTTGCAGTTACTCGTTGTGTGCCTTCAGTCTTCTTGTGATGAACATCGTGGTTGCATCTTGTTGGTTGTCGAGTGGAGACATAGAGTCAAGTGTGTCTGTCCCCTTTTACACGTGCGCACACACATCACGTCTAAATCAAAAAAAAAATTCACACCTGTTATCCGAGTTGCTGTCGTAATGAAGGAGGTCGTTACATATGATATCAGAGTGAGGTTCGACCCACGACTTGGGATTCGCTACAGCTTCTGTGACATGATTTTTTTTATTATACTGTTGCTAATTGAGTTGATTGTGTGCATGCAGGTAATCATGGTTAGAGGACGTCGCGGAGGTAGATGATGGGGTGCTAAAGGAGGAGGCGTGACGCCTCCAGTAGCATCCACACCTGAGGGGTCTAACCCCTAGGGAGGCGAGCAGGTTCTCGGACAGGAGAAGATAGCGGTTGGAAATGTTATTGGGATGATAAGATCCTTTCAGTGCATGTCCGAGGCTCTGATCAGCGGATTGGACAGAGACGAGGCCAGGGTGCCAACACCCGCTGAGGTTTCGCCATGCGCACCGGTCGTTACAGGTAGCCTTCACCATGAACTCGAGAAGGTAAAATTTCCTGAGTTCTTTGGGGCCCCAGACGGTGCAGCCACCGAGGCATGGTTGGATAGCATGGCAATGTTCTTTGCACTTCACGATTATACCTCCAACATAAAAGTCCACATGGCGATCTTCCAACTGAAGGGGAGCGCTCTTCTATGGTGGAAGACGCTCCTACCGCAGCTGAACATGGCTGTTGAAGACGTTTCATGGGAACTGTTCGAGGAACGGTTCCGAGAGAGGTATCTTTCAGAGGAATTCATTGAGCATCATCTCAACGAGTTCAACATGTTATGACAGGGAGGTCGTACGGTGCCTGAGTAAGAGGTACGTTTTATGGAGCTGCTTCGGTATGCTCTGCACCTTAACATAGAGAAGCTCAAGGTCAACCGTTTCATGTTTGGCCTTAACGGCAGCCTGCGTGAAAAGGTTAGGATATTAATGCCTCAAACCTTGCACGACGTTGTCCAAAAGGACTTCATAGCAGAGGAGGAGCTTATTAGTGGGGATCAGACCAGGACTCCAGCGAGACCCGCAGGGTAGAGTTCATCTGGTACACTGCAGCACCTGACACCCACGAGACATACGCTGGGATATTGTAGCTTCTAGAGGGGATCCACTTTCACTACACCTCGGCGACCGCCACCTCAGCAGTGGACACCTTATCGGGGACCACAGCACCAACAGCAGCGTCACCTGCAGCAGCAACAGTTTAGGCCTGTTCAGCAGAACCGACCGGGGTTCCAGGTAGGTAGGCCGTCATCTTCTACTTCGAGTACCAAGACTACTGGGCTGAAGAAGGGGTGTTGGACGTGTGGGGAGCCACACTACCAGCATGAATATCCTATGGAGAGGACCAGGGCGTCCAGATCAGCTGGACCCACTACAGTGGGAGATATGGGCAAGGCCCATCGGATTCATGCAGGGGTGAATAACCGCCAGGCAGAGCACCAATCGACTGTGATCGAGACGACAAGTACTGTCGTTGACCAGACCCTTAGTATTTTGATAGACCTAGGTGCTACTGAGAGTTTCATTTCTGGTGCAGCGCTAAAAAGGATTAAGGTAAAGGCAGTCGAACAGGATGAGTTTATCTTCGTAGAGATGGCTTCAGGAGCTAAACAAAAGGTTGGAGGAAAGGTTACGGGCTGCTCCCTTAACTTGGGAGAGTTTGTCATGAGGGTCAACTTGTATGTCACGATCTTAGGATCTTATGACGTCGTGATTGGTATGGATTGGTTGGAATCGCATGAGGCGATACTAAACTGTAAGACGAAATGGTTGAGATTGGTCGATGATGAAGAACAGAGACGTGTGATTGTAGGACGGAACCAGGGAGTATCCTTGAGGTTCATCTCTTCCTTACAGTTACAGAAGAGTATGCGCAAGGGGTGCAAGCTTTATGCGATCCTCGCGCTAAACGAAAAGGGAGTAGTAGAAGGTCTAGAACACCTTCAGGTGGTGAAGGAGTTTGCGGATGTATTTCCAGAGAACTTTCCTGGGATGCCACCAGAAAGGGAACTGGATTTTACCATAGACCTGAAATCGGGAACCGAATCGATAACAAGAATGCCTTATCGGATGTCAACCCCAAAGTTGCAAGAGTTGAAAATGAAACTGAAGGAGTTGTTGGATCTGGGACTAATACGTCCTAGTGTGTCACCGTGGGGTGCACCAGTTATTTTCATACGAAAGAAGGACGGATCATGGAGGCTTTGCATTGACTACCGTCAAATGAATAAGGCTACAATCAAGAATCAATATCCCTTACCAAGAATTGATGATCTGTTCGATCAAATGAAGGGTTATACAGTGTTTTCCAAGATTGATTTGCGATCCGGGTATCACCAGTTACGGATCAAGGAGGATGACGTCCCTAAGACTGCCTTTAAGATGAGATTTGGAAATTACAAGTTTATTGTTTTCCCATTTGGACTGACAAATGCCCCAGGGTTATTCATGAGTTTGATGAATGGGGTGTTCCGCGAGTACTTGGACAAGTTCATCCAAGTATTCATTGACGATATTTTGATCTACTCTTGGATGATGGAGGAGCATGAAGAGAACTTGCGCTTGGTACTACAGTGTTTGTGAGAGCACAAATTGTATGCGAAGTTGTCCAAATGCTCTTTTTATCAATCGAGGATTCACTACTTAGGGCATGTCATCTCCGGCGAAGGTATCACCGTGGAGCCAGCCAAGGTTGAGGCTATTATGGATTGTCCTGCACCGACGAATGTCACAGAAGTGCATAGTTTTATGGGTTTAACAGGATACTATCGACGGTTTGTTGAGGGATTTTCAAAGATAGCAAATCCGATCATGGAATTGCAGAAGAAAAAAAAGAAGTTTGTTTGGACTGAGAAATGCGCAGAAGCATTTTGGAGGCTTAAGGAGTTGTTGACGACAATGCCGATACTAAAGGTCCCTGACATGAACGCAGAATTCTTGGTATGCACTGACACATCCAAGGAAGGTTTAGGCGGAGTCTTGATGCAAGACGGACGAGTGATTGCTTACATTTCGAGGAAACTAAGAAGGCATGAGGAAAACTACGCGATGCATGATTTGGAGTTATTAGCCATCGTATATGCCTTGAAGGTATGGAGACACTACCTTGTTGGATGAAAATTTGAATTAAAGACTGATCATTGTGGACTACAACACAATTTTACGCAAAGCGACCTGAATGCACGACAACATCGTTGGTCTTAATTGCTTAGCAAGTACGATTTTGAGATTACTTACATAAAGGGAACAATGAACCGAGTGGCGGATGCTTTGAGTCAGAGACCACGCATCTTTTCCATGTTGCCTCTTCAGACGAATCTACATGAGAATATTCTCACTTTACAGCGTGACGATGACTGGTACAAAGAAGTCGAGGATTTTATCGAACAAAACACAATGATGGTACCACAATATGAGGGATTTTCTTTTGATAGCGATGGTTTATTGAGGTATAGAGGTCAGATTTACATACCGCCAAACGACGAGTTGAAGATGTTGATCCTGAGTGAGGCTCATAGAGCAGTTTACATGGCTCACCCAGGAGTCACGAAGATGAGGGAAGACCTTAAAACCTTATTCTTTTGGAAGGGAATGAAGGTCGACATAGTTAACTTTGTGGCTAAATGTCTAGAATGTCAGCAGGTAAAGGATGAGCATAGACACTCGACAGGTTTTCTTCAACCACATGCCATTCCTGAATCAAAATGGGAAGTTATTTCGATGGATTTTATTGTCGGATTGCCACTGATGGTGTAACATCCCGCTCTGGCACACTGACAAAACTTATTCTTTGAGGACACTTGCTCGCAAGTGATCTGGATTTTTATGATGATGAACCACTTAACCTTGATGATGATGTGTCATGA
>JZKD02S1119712.1:176667-206655 GCA_000966675.3 Picea glauca | reverse complement strand
GGTGAGACTGAGAGAGGTGGGAATGAGGAGAAAAGGTGAAGTAGGTTAGAATAGGTGAAGGTTGGATGGGTAGGGTATGTGGAGTGGTGGGAATGAATGGTAGGATGGTGAATATATGGGGGGGTGAGTGAATATGAAGGGAGATAAGGAGAGGAGGAAAGGGATGCGAACATAAAATTCTTTTGGCACATACCTTTAATCAAGTCCTTTAAAAATTAGAAATAGATAAGTGAGATTATGTGTGGAAGAAAATGGGGGAAATTGTGACATGGGGGGATAATATTGAAGGTGGTTTGATTCCTGGTGTAGTTACTAAGGTAGTAGGATGAAGGTGAAGGGGATGTGTTTCCCCATTAAAGTGTTACGAGCATAGGAAGAATAGGGACTAGGTGTAGAGGGGGTTAAAGGTTAGGTAGAGTTAGGATCATGGGGGGAATGTGGCAAGGGTCCAATTGGAAGTAGGGGAATATGCATAGAGGGAGATAGTATTTGATAAATGATAGGGTCCCAAGGGTACATGAGGCTAAGGTTTGAGAAGTGGTGGGGATAGAGGGATAGATGGGAATAAGGTTCGACATATATAGGGGCCTAGTGGGAAAGTGGGATAAGGGTAGAGGTTGGAGGTCAATGGTGGAAGGGACTCATGGGACTGGTTCTAGGGACTAGGGGTGGAGGATAATAGGGACATAGTATTGGGGAAAATGGCTAATGGGCCTAAGTAGTTAGGGGAAAAATTTCTTCATGGTATATTTAGGGGCCCATGTATGGAGGAGCCCATGGATGTCAAATTCTTTGGGCTTGATGACAATGTGTGTGTCATTAGGCCTTAGGGGGAATAGGTTCTAGTTACCCATGGGTGTAGGTGGTAGGTCACCCAAGAGTAAATGGGTTTAGGTAGAAGGTAGAGGTTGGGGGGCAAGTAGAAATGGATCTAGGGTTTAAAAAATTGGTTCAAAAGGACTAGTGTTGGGGGACTAGTTGGGAGGTTAGGACCAAAGTGATTTTGGGGATATAATCAGGGTGGTGGGGAATACATGGAAGAGGTAAAGGGGGGTTTTGGATCGATCGTTGAAGGATCCAAGGTCAAGAGGATGGGGTCTAGGGAATCAAGGGACAAGAATTATGCTTAGGTATATCATTATGTATGAGGGGATAGGGGCTAAATTTATGGTCCAATAGAATGTGGGGCCTAGGTTTAATGGAGTGAAAACATATAAGTAAATGGTGCAAAGTTTCCTAGGTTCAGGAAAAGGACTCTAAGGAAAACGAGATATGGAATTTATAGGTACCTAGAGAAGAGGGTCCATGGGTAGAGGTGATGAGGTCATGGGGGGGTATGGCCCTTA
This sequence comes from Picea glauca, assembly GCA_000966675.3. Classification (NCBI taxonomy): domain Eukaryota; kingdom Viridiplantae; phylum Streptophyta; class Pinopsida; order Pinales; family Pinaceae; genus Picea; species Picea glauca. The sequence continues at coordinate 205,309 of JZKD02S1119712.1, read as the reverse complement.
CATGAATATGGTCAGGGAAAGGTCCCAATGGAAGAGGGAATTGGTGGCCCAAGGGAAGATGGGGATGTAGGAAAAGGTGGGTTCCAAAGACTAGATTGGTTTAGGGATAAATGTTTACTTCAATTAAGGCTTGGGTTCCCCCCTTCAACCATATCAAGGCCTAGAGACTAATACCTAATTATCAAAAACATGTTAGGGAACTAACGTATTTATTAGAGGCCAAATATACCCTCTAGGGATAATGTGTGGTTCTTAGAGGTATTATTCATGGCTCTGGATGCCTCAAAGTTATTTTTAGGACTTAAGTTGTGGCCTTCTTCCTTAGATCATTTCCAGGTCCTTGATACACATACCTCCTACTAAAAACCACCTAATGGCACCAATATCCACAACGATAGGAAAATTATACCCTCAATAGGTCATATGTGGTTATTTAAGGCATACTCCATGGCCCTAAATAGATCAAATATTCCATTAGGGCCTAACATTCAAGTTTCCTCCCCTAGTCATGTCCACATCCTCAAGACCCATACCCAGTGCTAAGAAATTCTAGTGGTACCTATATACCTAGTTAGAGGAAAATGATGCCCTCGATAGGTCATTTGTGTTGGTTTAAGTTTTGTTCTTGGCCTAAAAATCCTATAATCTTCCATTAGGTCCTAACTCTTGGGTTTTATCCCATAACCATATCCAAGTTCTAGAGACTCACACTCAATGTTCAAAAATTCATAATACTAACTATCCCCATTAAGAGACCAAGGACACCCTTGAAAGGTCTTTTGTTTTGGGTCAACATGTTGTTGATGTCCCTATATGCCTATACGATTCCTTTGGCACATGTTCCTTCTCAAAATGTGCACATTATTTAGAACATGAATTCTCTCTAGAGTGAATGCATGTTCCTTCCATTCAAATGATTTTTAGCAGGAGTGACAACTTTAGAATAGATGTTTGGTTATTTGGTTTCCTTGGATTTAGGTTTGAAATGACAAATATGGTGGCTTGGGATGCAAATAGATCAAAAACTTCAATTTTCTAAATACCTCTCAATATCTCTATATTTCACATTATTTTTCTATATGCTACACAAATCCATCGTCAATGAAACTACACACACATATAGAATCGACTATGTGGATTCCAAATATATCATTTTTATTTTAAGTTAATATTGTTTACTATTTTTAATATACTTTTGTCTTTCCATATATCATAATATTAAAATAAATACATCTTTCACTCCCACTATAATTTTTTATCGTCTCCACCATTTTTAAAATAAGTTATATCTTGTAGTAGTACAAACCAAGATCTATAGTCTAAATAAAATTAAAAAAATCTTGTTTATGTTAACAATATTGTACCTTGCATGAATGCAAGGCCTTGTAATTTCAAGGATATAATGAATTTTGAATATATATATATATATATATATATATATTGAAAAAATATCCATACACAAGAATAATGTGTTCTCTACAATTCTACAAAAAAATTAAAAAAAAAAATGTTATTTAGATACTCAACACATGCACAAATGAAAACATATACATTATATTTTTCATGAAAAATTACATACCATTATAAAAACTCAATCAACCAAACATATTCATCCAACTATGTACTGGTTGATTCCAGATGCACATCACCTTCTTTATCTGGAGTAGTCTTTCTCTCAATCGACTACCTCTCATAAGATCTTGTACTAAGTTCCATTTTTGTCGAATTTTAGACTCTTTTATGATCTCAAGCTTTACTGAATTTCCAGCATCTCCTCAGTGAATAAATAGAGGATTGAAATATACTCTTTGACTTAGACTTTCTACCAAATAATTTTCATTTATCTCTGTCAATTGCTCGACCTCTCACTATTAAATCATATTTGGTCGATCCTCCCGTGTTCTTCCTTCTCATTTATTCTGACTGTAGAGATGCAACCACATCTTCTAACACTAATTTTATTGAATCACTCCCTATATCCATGACCAATCTATCTTAAAACTCTTGCAAAGAACATAATAGGATAATACATTTATCCTCCTCAATGATTTTGATATCTACAGATGATAATTGATTTTTTATGGTATTAAACGCATTCAAATGCTCAGTTATTGAACTACCATCACTCATCCTTAGAACATATTGTTAGTTTTTTAGCTCAGGAGGTACTCCACATGTTTTGTCTTGTATGCGGATGTTACCTTAATGTTTACACTATCAAGCACTTAACTTTGTAATGAGTTTTTATAAAGTTGTTTTAAGTAGTTCTTTTATTAAAGTGTTTTTTTAATAAAGTGTACCTTCTAATTTTAAAGTGAATTTATTTTCATAAAGCACTTATGTAATAAAGTGAAATCACTTTAATATTTCAAGTGATTCATTTTGGATGGAATCGATCATGACCCTTGATCTTGAAAAAGGCAAGATCTAATCTTGTCCTTTGGATTTAGGGTTGGGGAAGGTGAAAAGGCACTTTGGGGGGGAAATGTCATTTTCATATTATAAAAGAATGTATTGGGTAGTGTGCAAGACATGTTGAGAAGACATCGAGAGAAGATTGAGAGTGATTTTCTGAGTATGCTTGAGAGAAGAAACTGAGCAACAAGAGGGCAATTTTTTGTCACATTGTGATGAAAGGATATTTGCATCAAATTGTGACAACATGATATTTACGTCACATTGTGACATTATATGTTGGTCACATTGAAACACATTAAATGTTCATGCAACATTATATGTTCATCATATAATGTCACATTGCAACATTATATGTTCATCATATTGTGTCACAACATTATATGTTCATCGTATTACGTCACATTGCAACATTACTATGTTCGTCATGTTGCAACATTACTATGTTCGTGACACTGTGACATTACATTGTTTGTCAAAATGTGACATTACTATGTTTGTCACATTGCGACAAAAGGGATGGCTCTTCAGATTCCAACAACAGGGCAGTGTTCATCACATAGTGACATTGCATTGATTCTGATATTGCGACATTACTATGTTCATCACATCGATGTTAATATGTTCGTCACATTTCAACATTACTATGTTTGTCACATTTCAATATTACTAAGTTCGTCAGGTTGCAACATTGGGATAAGTTTTTAGTATGGTCAAGATAAATTTTATAAAACATTGTCCGATTTTAAGAGCAACAAAATAGGAGGATGAGTTAAAGAAAATGGCACATTACGAGAGTTATAATAAAGCATATCGTTGAATTCAACTTCAATGTTATTCCATAATGAGATACTTTAATAGTAATATTTTAAGAGGTTCACTCTAAAATATATTTCAAGAGAAATATATTTTTTGTTTGAAGTTGGTCTTGTAGTTTACATTGAAGAGTGTGTCACATGCCCACATTTAGAGAGAAATAATTTTATGAGGTTGACATTGATATTTGTGGCATACAAGAAGATGGCATTGAAATAAGGAGTAAAAATTCCGGAGATTAAGTTTCACTTTCATAAATTAAGAAGTAAACACAAAAACTAAACCATATTGTGACATTTTATTGGGTTGTCTTTCCATTTAAAAATAAAATATTCATCAAAATTTAATATCGTTTAAGAATAAAATAAGAAAAATTTACAAACAAAATGTGTAATTATTTTATTTTAAATTGTCTAAAATTATTAAATCTATCAAAATTTAATCTACAAAACTTTAAATATTTATTAAATTTATTAAAAATAATTTTTTTAAAGTTTAAAAGGTAAATTATTTATTGTACAACTTTAATAAAGTATACTTTATAAATTTATTGAACCTTATTAATTATTTCTTATAGTAAAACATACTATCACTATTTTATTCTATATTTATTTATTACTTTGGATAAATAGTAAAACCTACTATTACTATTTTATTCTATATTTATTTATTACTTTAGATAAATAGTAAAACCCAAGATTATTATATTATTTTATATTTATTTAAACTTTGAAAAAATAGTAAAACCTAGTATTACTATGTTATTCTATATTTATTTATTACTTCTTTACTACTATATTATTCTATATTTATTTATGAATTTATTGGATGATTACTATATTTATTCATTGTTATTAACTTGTTATTGCTATATTATTCTATATTTATTTATTATTTTTATTGGTAGATTTTTATATTTATTCATTACTATTAATAAGTTTTACATTAATAGTATATTATCACATTATAAAATTAATACATTAATAATATAGCATTATTTTTTTTACATTAATATTACATTAGTTTTAAACATTAATAATGTATTACATTTAAATATTAACAATATTACTTTAGTTTTAAGATTATTAATAATATTATTTTGAAGATTAAGATTATTAATATATGATGATTAAATATTAATGTTAATAAATTATTTAGGTTAGTATTTAGGGTTAGGGTTTGGTTTTAGTTTAGGATTCAAATTTATGAGAGAAGAAGTGTAATTAATAATGTAAAAATAAATCATTCAAATAATGAGTAGATGATATTATTGATAATAACTCAAGAATAATAACTCAACTTTACATGCATTTTATTTAATTATTGTGTTGCAATTCTTAGCCCTTACCTTCCTACTCTAACTTATTTCACTTATTTCTTTCAACTTTCCAATATAGTTATTAATAATATTGTACAGATACAAAGGAATACAATGTGCACACATAAATGACATATCATTTGAGTTTTATAAATAAGTTTATATTGTGTGCTAATTAATAATGAAAATAGGCTGAAAAGAATATAAATAAAATATAATCACCATTAATGACATGCAGTAATAATTTTAGAATTAAAATATTTCCAGACGATGAAGTTTAAAAACCAGGTAATGAAAAACTATCATGTAATAATACATTGTACTATATGTAAACAAGTAAAACCTCAATTCTCCATGATTTACATTGATTAACCTACAAACCAGAGCTCCTCTTAAAAATAAGAAAGAATTATGGTTTATTCTTAATCGGGAATAAAACTTTATAAATTTCCTTGTCAAATTTCAAATCAGATTGTCGTCTAGGCCTTTAAACAATGGTTGGTATATGAGTGATCTTCAGAACTAATAGTTGTTAAATATAATGTAACCTCAACAGTCTGACTGTACACTGCCAGTTGTACTTTCTATTTTTGTCTTGCTTGAGCCTATTTAGCTCAACCATCTACCATTACATTGTAATCTCTTCACAACTTTGTTTTTGCACTCTTCTTCATACATTTAAATATATTGTTTTCTTTTCTATATTTCTCTCTGCATTTCTCTTTGCTTCACAATTTATCATGGTATCAGAGCTTCAACAATAAGCCTCTTCACACAGTTTGGAGAGCAACACGATCCTCATAGCACAGAGCTTCACGGATCTTGAGAGCACGCGACACAGTCTCTTTCACAAGGTTTGGAGAGCCGTCTGACATACTCTTGAAAGATCCTCGTAGGAAACTTCCACGAGGAAGCAGAATGTCTTACATTCAAAAGATCAACGTAGGAAGCTTGTAGAGGTTGCAGAGCGTACTACACTCGAAAGAATGAGGAAGCAGAGACCGAGAAAGAAGAAACTTTAAAGATTCTTGCACATTTTTTCAAGAATCGTCAAAGATTGACGAAGAAGATCTGCAGAATGGAAGAACGTTTAAAGAACTCAAAGAATTCATTCAAAATCGTTAAAGATTTCTACAGAAGGCAGGATCGTTTAAAGTTTTTTTGAAATTCTCTCAAATCTGTCAAATATTGAAGCAGTGAACAAAGAATCTGTGTATTTCTTTCAAATCTTTGAAAGATTCATAGATCTTTCTTCCACAGGAGAAAAGAACGCGTCTCAAGTTCAAAGAACAACCGTCGCGATCGTAAGATTCATCCTGAGAATGGATCCGAAGCAGGAAACCAGTTCAGAAGGGATGAGGAGAGCGCGGAAAAGGCGAAAGAGTTTCAGTCGTTAGATCTTGCGCAGAGGCTCGACATCCATTGGATCCGCAAGAAAGTACATGAGGTTTAATCCTCTGTAGCGCTAAGGAATTTTTGACCTGTGAAGTCCCGACATCATCTGGATCGTCCATCAAGAGACATGTGGCGAGATCGCGGCACTTCGCTGACTTGCAAGGTGTAAAGGTCAGAAGACTGTCGTGAGAATTCGTGAATCGCGAAATTTCGAGTCATTCTGGACCGTTGGATCGCGAAAGATCATGAGTCGTCGATCTTGTCCCATCACAAAATCGTAATCGGGAATTGGACGCACAAAGGCGATCGCACTCCAAAAACTCCGATATGCAATATTGCGAAATCCTGAGAGGACTTGTGAGCCGTCCATCTCAGAGGACAGGTGGCAGTAGATCCAAGCCATCACTCCATCGACATTTCAGAGTTTTCGGTTTTGAAAGACCGTCGCAACACAAGTTTGAAACTCGCGAAATCATGATTCACGAAATAGCGATCAGATCTCAGTCGTCCATTTGACCGGACATGTGGCGGACATTGAGGAAACTGTCGGCGTTTCGACATCCGGGGTTTCAAGTTGACAGAGAAGTTGTGTCAACGGAGCATCACAAGTCACGATATCCCAAGGTTGAATCAGGACCATCCATCTTGTGGGGACGCGTGGCGTAAATCCGAGGACTCGAGAAAAGTCCCGAAAAGAAAAGGGCCATCGGCACATCGGGATTCGACAAATCGTGAATCCTGAGGACAAGAAGCACGAGCATTTCGGAACTCCGATGTCCGAAATCTCGACAGGAGGAAAGCTTCGTTGTGGGGCCTAGCTGACGTCATCTCATCCAAACAAGGGATCGGGAATCTCTACGGTGAAACTGCCGAAGCAGACTTGAGTCGTCCATCTGTTGGGATGCGTGGTAGAGATCAAGGTTGTCGGAATATTTCCCGAAAGAAGAGTCCATCGTCATTACGGGATTCGAGAAATCGCGAATCTTGGAGACGAGACATCCGAAACATATAAAATCATGAAATCACGAGGAGAAATCAGGACCGTCTAATATAGGAGGACGCGTGGCGCACATCAAAGCAATCGAACATCTCCTGATAGGAAAAGTCATTCATCGTGACATCGAGAATCGGGAAATCGGGGATTCCGAGGACAAGAGGTCCAATACATTTCAACTCTCAAAACCTCGAATCTCGATAAGAGGTTTGACTATGGTCAGATCTGGACCATCAGTTCATCAGCAGATCTGGACCGTTGATTTTTCCAAAGGCAAATTTCGCCTTTCGAAAAATTGAAAAGAACCGGCAAAGCCCGTAGCGCTTTAACATCAAGGCGCGTGGTCACATTGCATAGTGAATAAGGCCAAATTCAAGGCCGATAAGCTCATTTTCGGCCATCGACAAAGAGGCGTTTCGGCGTTCGGAGGTAAATACGAAATTTCCCTCTGTTCTTTTCTACAAATTTTTTTATGGCGTCGTCTAGCAATTTAGGACCAATTCAGGGTCTGATTCTTCTTGGAAAGAATTGCGAGTTTTGGTCTCTTCGGATGAGATCGTTCTTACAAGCACAAGAGTGTTGGGAACCAGTGGATCTTGGATATGTGGAACCAGATCCATCATCCCTTTTGGCTATGACCAATCCGTAGTGAATTGCCTAGGCAACGCAAAGAAACAGAGAAAATAAAGCTAAATTTTGTATTCAAAATTCTGTGGATGACTCGATTTTTTCAAAAATCACAGGTGCTAGTACTTCAAAATGGGCCTGGGACATCCTTAAATATTCCTACCAAGGAAATGACAGGGTCAAAATAGTTAAACTGCAGACCTTGTGGACGCAATTTGAGACTCTAAGGATGACAGAGTCCGAAAATGTGGATCAGTTCATGAACAGAGTCATGGGAATCATGAACCAAATCAGACTGATTGGTGAAACCATCACCGATCAACGAATTGTTGAGAAAATTCTCAGAAGTTTACCAAAGAAATTCAAAATGGTTGTAACAACAATCCTTGAATCCAAGGATCTCTCAAGATTTTCAATAGATGAATTAATTGGTTCTTTGGTGAGACATGAGACCAGACTGCATCTCACAGATGAGTCAATCTCCAATTCTTTCAAAACTCAATTCTCCTTCAGCAGAGGGAAAGGCAGAGGAAGAAGCAGAGGTCACCAAGGAAGAGGGAGCAATCAAAGTAACCCTCACTCCAGTGGAGGCAATAGACAACAGTATCAAAATCAAAATTTCCAAGGTCACAGACAACAACAACAAAATCAACATCAGAATTTCTAGCCTCAAAGAGGCAGAGGGAGAAGATTAAATGAGAAATCAAGCATACAATGCTATTACTGCAAAAAGTATGGACACTATGAATCTGAATGCAGGAAGAAGAAAGCAGATCAACTATAGGGCATAGCACATGTGTCAAATCACACGGGAGAAAACTCAAGAGGTATGTTTCTTTCGTGCCACAAAACTGAACAACAACCTAAATATCTCTGGTTGCTGGACAGTGGATGTAGCAATCACATGACAGGTAACAAAGAATTACTTTCATGCATTTATTCTTCAATCTCATCTGATATTACACTTGGAAGTGATTACTTAGTCAAAGTTCAAGGAAAAGGAACTGTCCCTATTCTTACTAAATAGAATGTAAAGAAAGACATATACAATGTCTATCATGTTCGAGTTTTAAAACATAATTTGCTAAGTGTAGGACAACTCATTGAACATGGCTATAAGGTACTTTTTGAGGGAACATCTTGTAAAATATATGAAAAAATCCCAAGCAGAAAATTGATTTCTGAAATCCATATGACTCCCAATAGGATGTTTCCCCTTACCCTCAGAAATGCAAATCTAAGTCAACCATATGCACAAAGTGCATCAACCCTGAATGAAACAATGGTTTGGCATACAAGATTTGGACATCTACCATTTCAGAGTCTAAGTCTTCTTCAAAAAAACTCCATGGTCAAAGGTCTACATATATTTAAAGAGCAAATTCCCCCATGTGAGTCTTGCATACTTGGAAAACATAAGAGAACTAGTTTTCCACAGTCTTCTAATCAAGCCAAACAACATCTTGAACTTGTTCACACTGACCTATGTGGACCAATGCAAACAGAGTCAAAAGGTGGTAGTTTTTACTTTCTAATGTTTATTGATGATTTCAGCAGAAAAATATGGATCTATTTTCTCAGACACAAGTCTGAAACTTTTGTAAAATTCAACGAATTCAAGCCAGAAGCTGAAAAACAGAGTGGAAAATATATCAAATAACTTAGGTCAGATGGAGGAGGAGAATACAACTCCAAAGAATTTGTAAATTTCTGCAAATCACAAGGCATTATCATGCAAACAACAACAAGGTATACTCCACAGCAGAATGGAGTGGTTGAAAGGAAAAATCAGACAATAATGAATATGGCAAGAACACTTCTCAAAGAGAAAAGTTTGTCAAATAGGTTTTGGCCTGAAGCAGTAGCATGCTCAGTTTATCTCCTGAACAGATCACCAACCACAAGTCTAAAGATGAAATTTCCCCAAGAAGCATGGACTGGGACAAATCTCAATGTAGCACATCTAAGGACATTTGGATGCATAGCATACGCTCACATACCTTCCGAATTAAGGAAGAAATTGGATGACAGAAGTGAGAAATGTATTTTTACTGGATATAGTGAAACATCTAAATCTTACAGGCTTTACAATCCAATCACCAAGAAACGCATTCTCAGCAGAGATGTAAAATTTCTGGAAAATCAATTCTGGAATGATTCAGAAAATCAGCAAATGGACAGTCAAAATCCATTGCTACCAAGTTCTGAAAATGCAGAAAATTCAGAACAACAAGTATCTCAAACTATTCTTCCAAGATTGCAAGTACAAAGACAATCTGAAAATTCTCAGGATAACTCAACTTCCAGCAGAGAATCATTCTCTGAACCACACAATCAGAGAACTCGAGGTTTGAGAGAAATCCATCAGCAGTTGGATGACTTTGAGCAACACAACCTCTTTGCTCTAATGTCATGTCAACCTACATCCTTTAAGGAAGAAACTAAGGAGCCACATTGGGTTCAAGCCATGAACCAAGAAATTGACCCCATTGAGAGGAACAAGACATGGGATCTTGTTGATTTGCCAAGTCACAAGAAGTGTATTGGTGTCAAGTGGGTTTACAAAACTAAACTCAATGAAAAACGGCAGATCGAAAAACCCAATGCCAGACTTGTTGCCAAAGGATTCTCACAACAATTAGGTACTAATTATGGTGAAACTTTTTCTCTAGTAGAAAGATTAGACACTGTAAGGACTCTATTGGACATAGCATCACAACACAAATGGCAAGTATACCATATGGATGTCAAGTCAGCATTCCTGAATGGTTTCTTAGAAGAAGAAGTTTATGTCGATCAACCACCTGGATTTGAAGTCCAAGAGAACCCAGCCAAAGTATATCGGTTGAAGAAAGCCTTGTATGGCTTAAAGAAAGCTCCAAGAGCTTGGTACAGTAGAATTGACACTTATCTGATCAAAAGTGGTTTCAGCAGAAGCCCAAATGAGCCAACTCTTTACACCAAAACAGATCAGCGAGGTAAAATTTTGATTGTATGTTTATATGTTGATGACATGATCTATACAGGAAATCTTGAGTTAACAAATTTTAAACATGCCATGCAATCTGAGTTTGAGATGATAGATCTTGGCATAATGAAATATTTTTTAGGGATTGAGGCTAATCAATCAACCAAAGGCATTTTTGTCTACCAGCAAAAGTATGCAGCAGACATCATCAAAATATTTCGCATGGAAGGATGCAATCCAGCAGAAACCCCCATACCACTAGGCACAAAATTGAGCAAGAATGATGAAGGTCCTACAGTGGACTCTACTCTGTACAAAAGTTTAGTAGGCAGTTTGTTACATCTTACAGCAACTAGGCCTGACATTATGTATGCAGTCAGCCTTGTTTCCAGATTCATGGAATCACCCAAAGATTCTCATTGGAAAATGGCAAAACGAATTTTGAGATATGTTGCAGGAACTCTCAATTTCGGCTTATGGTACACTAAATCTGATAGTAATCAACTTTCTGGTTACACAGACAGTAATTTTGCAGGCAGCCTAGATGACAGGAAAAGCACATCTGGACATGTTTCTCAACTGGGCACAAACTTAATCTCATGGGCATCAAAGAAGCAACCAATTGTTTCAATATCTTCTGCAGAGGCAGAGTATGTCACTGCTACCTCAGTGTCTTGTCAAGCTGTGCGGCTGAGAAGAATATTGAAAGATATGTCACATACAGAAAAGGATTCAACTCCTATTTTCTGTGACAATACATCAGCAATTGCTTTATCCAAAAATCATGTGTTTCACAAGAAAAGAAAACACATTGACACTCGTTTTCATTTCATACGCGAGCTAGTCAATAATGATGATATTGCATTACAATTTTGTGGTTCTCGATATTAGCTTGCTAATATCTTTACAAAGCCACTAGGAAAGTCAGTTTTTGATTTTCAGAGACAACACCTAGGCATAATCAGTGCTGATGTTTGTAACTGTTGAGTTTAAGAGGGAGTGTTAAATATAATGTAACCTCAACAGTCTGACTCTACACTGCCAGTTGTCCTGGCCAACTGTATTTTCTATTTTTGTCTTGCTTGAGCCTATTTAGCTCAGCCATCTCCCATTACATTGTAATCTCTTCACAACTTCGTTTTTGCACTCTTCTTCATACATTTGAATATACTATTTTCTGTTCTATCTTTCTCTCTGCATTTCTCTTTGCTTCACAATTTATCAATAGCGGTATTAACTTTTTCTAGATAGAAAAATCTGAATGACTACGTAATGGTGATCTAATTATTGGGCTTCCTGTGTAACAGGAAAGTGCAGCCACGACGACAAAAGAAAATTCATTGAGAGCTACCCTTGATCACAGACATCATACGGTGTTGTTCAAATTTCAATTCCTGCAAGTGCATTCAAGCCTGAAAGAATGTAACTCTGTGTCTGAGTGCAGCATTGTCTTCATTATGCAATGTGGTGAGAATAATATAATGTTGTTCATCCATAAATTGGACGGAATTGGAGACAAGATTGCTGATAATCTTCTACAATAGCCCAGGATCACTGATGACAACCACTGGGACTCTTCAGATACAAATACTGCCAACTTCTCTTCTGACCTTTGGCCAATGTTTTAGCAGAAAATAAAAAACACTGTAAAGAAACAGTGCTTAAACAAACAATGATCAGGGATAAAAATATTAATATTAACACCAATATCAAGTTTCATTATTATCAAAAGTGCGAACGAATAAAAATATTTGTTAGTTGGATCCTCAAAAATGATGTTTTAATTCTATCGCATCATCCCTCTTTTAATCGAGAAGAATGCCAATCATGTCTCCTAGATTTCCAATTTAAAATGGAGTTTTGGGAAATCAGACATACTCAACGCATTCATGATTCATGATGTTAAGATGAACCCAAATCTCCAAAGAAAACAACGTGAGGAGTTCCTCCTCACTATCAAGAACAGCAGGAGAGAAGAGAAGAACGCTCGATCACTATTTGCGTATATGTTCTTTCTTGCAAGTGATCTCCAAACGGGTTCTTTCTTGCGTATATGTTGGTAAGAGATAGGGTTCTCTGTATATGTACCTTTATTTTCAAAGTTAGGAAAGACTCAGTCATTGTCTATAGGGAAAGACATTCACATTGTCTCATGCGAGAGGATATATATATATATATATATATATATATATATTTGTGTTTTTGACTTCGTTCATTTATATATGTGATATATTTGGTCAATGTTATATTAAATTACTTAATAATCTTAATAAAGGATTATTAAAATAGTCCAAAAAGAATGTTCATTGCAATGACCCTATATAATAAATTGATCAAAATTGTCCATTATGATGAGGGTATAATAAGCTATCTACGTATTCATATAATTTAGTAGTCCAAATTTACAGAATTAGTGAGATCTCGCGATGCAAAAATATATTTGCAATGGCTTGATAAGTTTTTTTTTCTTTTTAAGATAAATGCACAAAGTCGAAGAACATATATTAATATATAGTCAAATAATAGATAAATGTACGGAATTAATCAACTATAAATTAATTAAATTTGATTTTTTTTGTTTTTACACAATTTTGAAATATTTAAAATATTTTTGTTTATATATACTTAATATATTTAAAGATAGAATAATTAAACTTTATGGTTATTTTGAAATTGCAAGTTAAATTATTTGACTATATTGATGTTCTTTCTTGCAAATGATCCTTAACCGGGGGCCATATAATTAGAAATTAGTGTCACCACACTTATATTTCTATGTTCAAGAGCATGCACATAATTAATCATCCATGAATAAGATAAATGCAGGAAATTAATGCATGTCATTGTTGAAGTACTTAATTGTGCACGTAATGTTGATATCTATCACGACCCCACATGATGCCTACTCGAATATTCTAATCATACACATCTTTAGGGTGTGTAGCACAATGTTGGTTCTCACTTTGTTTCTTGGAAACACCAATGATACTTTACTACACCTCTTCACCTAAAGCATACCCATACTCCATTCTAGGCTATGGGTCAATCACATTCCTACTCAGTGCAAATCACTTGTATACTTAGACAAATTGTTACCAGTCTTAATAGTTAGTTATTTAAGCACACTTACGAACATTAGAAACCAAGATAACACTTGAGAAACAAACAAGATACACACAAATATGGTATGGATGGCACAAGACGTGCCTAACACTCGGCTAAGTCTTATTATCATGGAATAGTTACAATATGAGCACTATTGTCTCATTTTACAAGTTGGGAAGAGTTGCACAAATCGTCTCACCTCACCAAGACACTCATAAACAAATCTTCCCCACCAATACTCATTCGTTGCAAAAAAATCCACAACCTCTATGGTGCACCCACCAAAGACTCATTGTCTCTTCTATGTCACAAAACTTCACCAAGATAACATGGAATTAGGTTCTACCTCATCGCATGCCTCACCCAGATGTGTGACAAGACTTTCCCAAACTTTTTCTATGTGTCCCAGTCTTGGTTACTTGTCTTACATATCTTCACAACTATTCCTCAGTTTCTTGACTTGTTCACTTCTGTCTATGCCGTCATATACCTTATCGGTTGTGCAAATTGTGTTCTTTGTACGAACTCCAATCATTCTCCACACGAACTATCACATCCTTTGGGTTGGTCAAATCCCTTCACGGAACAACGTGCCCTTTCAGACCAACGTTCCCTTTCTCCCAATTGCATATGTTGAATTGTGCACCTAGGTAAATGACACTTCCCTTCACGAAATGACATGCCCCATCAATCGGGCATGCTTACTCTTATCGATGCACCCCAACCTATTTGGTAAGCCCTTGCCTTGTCTGTGCCTTTCTAAGCCAAATCATATTTTGGATTAACACTCACCTTCTCTTGGTCACATTCTTCCCATGCTTCACCTCATGCTTGTGCAAGCCCCTTGTCATGTTTCTTCACCCAAGGAATCCACTTTCCCAACTAGTGTAACTTTTGAGTGTCGAAGAACCCTAAATTTGGTCTCCTTCAGGACTTGGGTGAGGGTTCTCGCACCCTTCTAGCCAAGGGCCTTACATTTTCTCCCACCTAAATTAATTTTCATCCACAAAAAAATCCACAGAATTTTTGATCTCCAAGTATGCGCAAACTTGTGCCTCCATATCCAAATCAACCCTGTGGAAACCCCTAATCTCGTGTCATTGGAAACCCCAAAATTGTGTCAAGTGGAAACCTCAAGTTTTCATGTATGGATGATCCAGATTTAGGAGAGGAGTGAACTGATTAACAAATTGAATACAATAAACAAAGAGATATGAAGAATACCACAGATATCCAGTGAACAATATCTTCTATTGAATAAATGAAATAGGCTGAAACTGTAAAACTGCATAACTGAAACACTTGCTCGAATGGTAGTAGTTATCTCTGAGAAGATGTGGCTGCTACACACATATGTCTGAGAAGAATGATTACAATGAGGCTCCAAAGTACTTTTTTATATTACTCATGAATGCAAAAACCATAGACATCCAAAAACCTAACCCTAGGAGGTGAAACGCCAAAAGTCACGTGGGCCCCTATGGGTAAGTTGGTACCTCAACTTCTTGAGGTCGTAACTTTTGCATATGACCTATGTTTTAGGCACGTGATAGCCCGTTGGAAAGGTCTTTCAGACAACTAAACATTACACTATCAAACTCTGACTCCGTCCATAATTTGACTGTGGCAAGCCAAAAAAACACTGTTTAGGGATCCAAAATGGCCCTGGAAGTACAACAAGATGTGCTGACATGAAAAAATACAAAATACTTCAGTTGGATTAGGTAAGAGGACATTGATATCCACCTAGAATATGTGTATGGATTCAGACAACCCCAAAAGTGTAGAACCCACAATTACAAAGAAGTACAGAAGAACATGTTGAACTAAATATGGACAAGATGAGTCAGTTGGAATAGGTGGGTGGCCACCAATATCCACCTGAATCAATCCTCCCCACTAAGGAAGGAATGGTATCTATTGCATTGATTTCCCCCATCAAGTGAGGAAACTTCTGTTGTATTTGTCTCCGAGTGAGCCACTTTCCTTGGTGTAGGAGTTGCCCTGCCTTGACAACTCGATAAATCTGGATCCTCTGTTGGCAAGTGCCCTTGACCTGTGTGTCCACTATTTGATCAGTGGATGCTTGTTCCATGAAATTAGAGTTGAGATCTGTTGGTGTCAGATGTTCTGTGATCTCTAAGGTGTCCAATAATGGTGGAAAATATGGCTGAAGGAGGTCCACATTGAACACTAGGTGCAGGACATGGAAGGGTGTAGTGTTGAGCTCAAAATCATTGCTACCCAAAGCCTTGGTGATAGTGTAAGGCACATAGAGAAGTGGGCAGAGATTCTGATGGGGCCCTGTGAGACGCTCCTTCTGGAAATGTAACCAAACTTTGTCGCCAACCTGAAACTGGTGTGGTACCCTGTTTTGATCATGGCACTTCTTGTACTTAACATTGGATTTTAGAAAAATCTCCTCGACCTGTTGGCGGATGTGTTGAATGCACGTAATGAATCTGGTGGCTTTGTCGCTTTGAGAATGAACATGGGAAGAGTGTGTATGTGTGGTGGCAAGAGGTAGTGCAACATCAATGGGACCCAAGGGTTGGAATCCCAACCCCAACTGAAATGGGCTATGCCTAGTGAAGCTATGGAGAGCCCTGTTGTAAATTTTTTGAACATAGGGAAGACTCTCATCCCATTTACGTGGATTCTTAGACTTGTACATGTGCCATATGTGCACAATCATATGATTGACGAACTCTGTTTGGCCTTCTATTTAGGGGTGGAAATTAATGGATTTAGTGATCTTCGTGTCCAACAGTGACTAAAGAGTCGACCAAAATGTGTTGAGGAGCTTGTTATCCCGGTTGGAGATGATGGTCTGTGGTATCACAAAATGGACCCACACTCGTTCGAAGAATATATTTGTAGTATCTACCATTGTGATATTCTTCTTGCAGTCTGTGAGGATGGCCATCTTCGAAAATCTATCAACGACCACAAATACGTAGTCATTTCCCTGCTCAGTGGATGAAAGGACAGACATGTAATCCATTGAGATGGATTCCCAAGGATTCTTGGGAGTATGAAGAGGGGTGTATAATCCTTGCTTATTTATGGTTGGCTTGGAAATGGAACAAGTAGTGCAAGATCTGATATACCTGCTAATGTCATGTTGAATTTTTGGCCAATAAAAATGTTTCTGAAGAACGACCAAAATTTTCTCCACGCTAAAATGTCTTGCCATCCGACTGTAGTGGGATTCCCAAATAATCTTTTCATGCTCCCTTGTAGGAACACAGATATGGACCAAATGGAATAATAGTCCATCATGAATGTGAAAATCGATGGCATTTGTGTCTATACCCACGAGCTGATAGGTGGTGGCAAAGTTCAGATCTTGCTAATAAAGTTGGGGCCACTCAGATGCCTCATTTCCATAGGAATGGACCAAAGTGGTGAGTGAAGCCACAGGAGGTCAACTGAGGAAATCAATGACACGATTTGAGATCCATGTTTTATACTTGATGTTGATAATGAACTGTTGTAGGTAGGTGGACCAGTTTTAATGGCGGTCATTCTGCAATTTCTCCTGTGTCTGTATGAACTACAGAGGCTTGTGGCCAGAGTGGATGATCATATCCTTTACCCAAATGTAATGTTTCCATTAACGATAGGTATGTACAATAAAATACGTTTCCTTGTCATAGATGGGGTATTTCCGGATAGTATTTGAGAGTGTCTCACTATGGTATGCCATCGGATGACCATGCTAAGTGAGAGTTGTGCCTAAATCATAGTCAGATGAATCGGTCTCAATCTCGAATGGTTGTTGCAGATCAAGCAAGGAGAGTATTGGAGATGAGAACAAGCGATGCTTTGGATCATTTAATGCTCATTGTTGTTCCTTCCCCCGCATGAAATTTTTTGTGCCACCACCCTTGGTCACCTGGATGAGGGCCCATGCAATCTAGGATAATCCCAACATGAACCATCGATAGAAGTTGGCCAGTCCCAAGAATATCTAAATCTCAATTAGTGTGGTCGGGGTTGGCCAGTCATGGATGACTTGGATCTTAGCTGGATCAACATGTACCCCAAGTATTTGACCATGTTCATGCAAAAAAATCATTTTTCCAAGTTGGCATATAGATTTTGTTGCTGTAGAGTGCTCAAAACCTATTGAATATGCTGCATGTTCTCCTCCCAAGTTCTACTAAAGATGAGGACGTCATCCAAAAATACCACCACAAAAGAGTTGGTGAAGGGCCTTAATACATCATCCATCAACATCATGAAAGTGGTCAATGCATTTGTTAAGCCAAAGGGCATGATCAACCATTCGAAGAGACCTTCTATAGATTTGAAGGTTGTCTTCCATAAATCAGTTGGTTCGATGGGAACCTGGTGGTAGACAGAATTTAGTTCAATCTTGCTGAAGAAATGTTCCCCCTTGAGTTGGTCAAGAAGGTCATCAATCCTAGGAATTGGGTACCAGTTCCTAACTGTGATTTTTTTTAAGGATCTGTAATCAATGCAGTGTTGTAAAGTCCCATCCTTCTTCTACACCAGTACAATCGAGCTTCCACAAGGGGAGGAGTTGGGTCTGATGTGCTCCTTTTGAAGAATCTCTTGGATCTGACGCCTAATTTCATCATTTTCCATCAACAAGGGATGATAGACTGGTCCATTATGTAGAGGTGCACCGAGGGTCAGATCAATTGGATGCTTGACTTGGAAATGTGTCGGTACCCTGGTGGGTGAGGAGAAGTTGTCTCTGTATTCTTCCACGATCCCGCCGACTTGCTTGTGCTGCAAAGAGAGGCTTTGTGTAAAGGGCACAGATGTGGCGATGACCTTCTGCTTACTGTGAGCACATAACACAAAGAAGATGAAATTCCCAGTTTGTGAAATGACCTTACTGCATTTCTTAGCAAAGATTAAAGAAATAGTGATAGGTGGCACTACCTTTGGTATCCTGTACAATTGTCTATCCAAAGTAATAATAACATTGTGGGGTCTAGAATCATACACATCATGACGCTTTCACAAATATGGTTGTGCTAAAAGAACATCACAAACTTTAAGGGTAGAAATATCACACAATACCTCATCTTTGAAAGGCTTGATGTCATCGAGAAGATGACAATATTGGATGACACAGAGATCTCTTCCTTGGTGAATCTAGTTGATGGTGTAGGGTTACAGGTGTGGTATGATTGGAAGGTCTAGTCGCTTGACAACCTCTATTGTAATCAGGTTCTTCTCACCTGCTATCGATAATGAAATGAAGAGGACACACCTTTACCCACATCTATGAGTGAAAGAGGTGTTCCCCTTCCTCTGGTTCTTCTGGTTCACTTTGTTCGACTTTGGTGGTAGTGACAGTAGCACTGGGTTCAACATAGATAATCTTCTTCCCTCCTTTAGTATTTGATTCAGAATCATAATCAACCTCTAACTCGGTATCCTTCAGCTCGACCATGAGTGACTTCTTGGAGGAACATTCTTCAGTGTTTTTCCAAGGTATTTTATGGTACTCACACCATTTTCCCATTTCCTTATTTGTCTTCTCATTTCCCTTCTTTTGTTGTGTCTTGTACTGGTTGTCCTGAGAGTTTCCATCTCGGCTCGGTCCTTTACTTTGTGGGTTGGGGCCGCCTTTGCCCTGCTTTGACTATGAGGAGTTTGCAGATCCAAACTTTTGCCTCTTCTGCTTAAATTTCTGCTTGATCTTGAAAGCGTACCTATAATCCATGCCTAATGAGGTGACATCCAGAAACTCCATTTATGTTTGAATGTATCTATGCAAACAACCACATTATTTGAGCATCATATGTCACTCAGAGTCTTTGATACCCAATTTCATGCGTAGGGTATGGAAAATATTAGTGAAATATGGTACTGTCTAGTCCCTTTCTTCACGCATGGTGGTCCATCTAGTGTATTGGTACTTGTAGCTTCCAACAGGGTAGTATTGTTATTTATGTTGGATTACTGAGAGGGGGGTGAATCAATAATAGAGAAATATAATTCTTTTTCACCATAAAATGCAAGTGTTATATCAATGTATCATTATCATCCAATATTTGCAGAGTAAATAAACAATGAACAAATGAGAAATCATACACATACATAGTACACTAGTGTTTTTACGTGGAAACCCAAAACGGGAGAAAACCAAAAAAAATAAAATCTTATATGTCTTTAAGAATTACATTCATTGGAAGCACCAACTTCCTTTGTTTTTCATATGCAACTGGAAGGAGGCTCCAACCCCCCTAGTTTATCAGGCTATAACCTGAGGGAAGCTCTAAATCCCCAATTCTCTAGCTACAACCCCCTATGTTCTTCGTCTATAGTATAATGGTGGCTACAACCACATGTCATTTCCTCGTCCAACCGACTTGAAATATAAGTAGAATGATGGAACCACTTTCATACTATCACTATGATATATACTTCTCTAAACCTGTACCAATCAACCTGTAATCAACCTATACCATAAACAAGTGCATCAACCATGCACCAACATGTACCAAAAAACATGTAATCATCTTGTACCATAAACAAGTGCATAAACCATGCACCAACCTGTACCTCAACCTGTACCATCAATGAGTGCATCAACCATGCACCAAATATGTATTAATCATGCATCAAATACACATAAACTATGACTCATAAATATGTACCAACATCACCAACTATAGACCTCATGTATGTGCCAATTCATCAACTACTTGTCTCAACCATGTACCCGACATGTAACTCAACCCAAAACCCTCATCAATTTCATCATCCAAATATGATTTGTAAATCTGTATAAAACCTGGTGTATATGATCACATATTTTCAAACCTTCCTTAACTTTAACAAGAAGAGACTAGCGTTTTCATCAAAATTTACTTTAGTCTCACATGACTAATTTTGGATTAGTCAACAACCCTAACTTGAAATAATCGTAACTATGTACCTGTTATGAATAAAGATATGAAACTAGTACACAATGTTCTTTAGTGTCTTTTGTGCAATTCATCCAGGTTTCACTACTTGGAACCTCTCATAAAATGAGTTGTAGAAACAATGGCATACCTTGTTGAATTTTGGATTATTCTAGAGAGTGAACTTGTAGAGCGTGCCCCACACATAATATTTTCTTTCTAGATCTAAAAATGGTATGCAAAATACTAAAGACTATACTCTAACCAATACATTTTGTCTTACTAAATTTGGATCTATTATGAATAAGTTATGACATTTTTACCCGAAACACATGTTTTAGACTAGCTTCGGGACTAGCCACAAACCCAATTTTCCATAGAGTGTAACTCCAAACATACAACATCCCACAAGCTAAAACAATTATCACAGCTACTTGGATATATTTCTTGAAAGGCCTCCCAATTTCATGGTCTGAATCATTCTAGAAAAAAAATTATTTCGAAAATGGTGAGATGACCTGTAAATAACATACCTTAGAAAGCATCATCAAAAGAATTTATCCTCCCTTGAATTTTGGCCTTCTTTAATTCACCTTCCCTTTGAAATTTGGCTTAGATATCCTTTGGTTAACTCAGTCACTTGTACATATTCAATATTCTTAAGTGTGATTAAAATGAGAGAACCTTGTCTCTTATTTATACTTTCATGTAGCTTCCTCAAGGGGTTACCTTTTAACCATCTTAACCCACTTTGATTATTTTAGGGTTAATCCACTTCTAACCACTTGTCCAATTAGTAATTTCTCCATTAAATTTATTATTTAAATACTTTATTTTTTTATCCACTATGACTTATAGTACATTCATCACTTCACTTTATTATTTACCTTCTAAAATATCTTAAACCAGTTTCCTTATTTTAGGGATAACCCACTTCTAACCACTTGTCCACTTAGAATTAACTTTATTATTTAAATAATTTCTTTTTTATCCACTTTTATGTATAGTACACTCATCACTTCACTTTATTATTTAAATAATTTCTTCTTTTCAACCACTTTCACTACTTTGACCTTTCGGATCTTCTAGATGACTCATGAGGGTTCTCCAACTTCACATGGACATAACTCTCTAACCGTGAGGAGTTATGTGACTTTCCACATACCACTGAAAATGGCATGACATGTACTATCCATATAGAATAGTCCTACCTCAGAAACTCATACCATTATATTAAAACTCATACCATTATACATCAAACAAACTTGGGTCCATTACCCAAACCTTTGTGCTACCGAAATTTGCTACCTGACTTTCTTCAAGGGTTGACATCAATGAAAACCAACCCACATAATCAACAATATCCCTCTTTGGCATTGATGGAAACACTCTGATGCAATACTGAAGTCATGTAATACTGAATTCATATCACTCATGCTCCCCCTGTGACCATCGCTCCCACTAGAACCATGCCTCTATGCTCTGAATCTGATAAATATCTCCCCCTTTGTCATCAATGGAAAATGTATGTTTCCATACGAGGTTGCTCCCCTTAACTGAAATTTTCTTGGGGATACTCCCCCTAACTGAACTCTTCCTGAACCTGATCTACCAACCTGAATTGTCCTCTTTATGGAGCTTCCTCATGTAAATCTAAGACATATAAGATAAGAATTCAAAAGCATTCATTTTGGAGTAGAAATTACTCCGAGTCTCTGGAAAAGATACTCAAAGGCTTCCCATGGAAGCGGTTTTGTAAAGATGTATGCCACTTGTTATTTTGTGCCCACATATTCAACTCTGGTGTTATTCTCTGCAACTTGTTCCCATAGAAAGTGATACTTGATTGGAATTTGCTTCGTTTTGTAGTGCATCACCGGGTTCTTTGAGATTCTCATGGTTCTTGTATTATAGAAATATGTTGGAATGGGCTCATCATACTCAACCTTTATATCTATCAGAGTTTGTTTCATCCATAGAACTTGTGTACAACATGTTGTTGCAATATACTCTGCTTCGGCTGTAGATAATGATATTGATGATTGTTTCTTGCTTAACCATCATACTAAAAAGTCACCCAAGTATAATTTTGCTCCAATGGCGCTTCATCAATCATCAATGCAACCTGTCCAATCTTCATTTGTGTAGGAAATAAGTGATAGATCCTTTCCTTTTGGATACCATAATCAAAACTCTTTTGTTCCTTTGAGATATCTAAAAATCCTCTTCACTTCTAATACATGTGATTCCTTTGGTTTTGCTTGAAATCGTGCCACTTATCCAACTGCCTGCATTACATCTGGTCTGGATGTTGTCACATATAGTAAGCTACCAATCATTGAACTATATCTCCTCTAGTCTGTAGACGTTGAATCATCATATTTTCTCAACTTGCAACTCCTTTGCATAGGAGTGGTAACTGGTTTTCAATCTTCCATTCCGAACCTCTTTAGAATTTCTTTGATATACTTAGTTTGAGAAATAAAAATTCCTTTGTCGTTTTGACGTATATGAAGAACCAGAAAGAAGGATAGTTATCTAAGTAATGGAATTTCAAATTCATTATGCATATCCTTTGCAAATTTCTGGCTTAACATGTCATCAATACTTCCAAAAATAGTATCATCAATATAAACTTCAATTAATAAAATACTATTTTGAGTTAACTTGATGTAGAGGTTTTTGTTTTCACTTCCTTTTCTGAACCCTGCCTACTGTAGATATTTATCTAGTCTAGAGTACCATGATCTGGGAACCAGTTTTTCAATGTAGACTTCTTCTTCAAGTTCCCCATTCAGAAAAGTTAATTTCACGTCCATCTGATACACTTTAATATTCTTGGAGCATGCATAAGATAAAAGCAATCAGATTGCTTCCATTCTGGCAACTAGGGAAAATTTCTCTTCAAAGTCGATTCCTTCAACCTGTGTGTATCCTTTTCATACCAATCTAGTTTTTTTCCTTGTAACCTATCCATATTCATTCAATTTATTTCTGAAAACCCACTTTGTGCCAATCACATTCTTATTCTTTTGTCTTAGAACCAATTCCCAAGTTTCATTCTTCTCTATTTGATCCAATTCTTCATCCATGGGATTATTCCATAGTTCAACCTTGCTAGCCTCTTCAAAACTGTTTGGTTCAATCGTAGATAATAATGCTAGGTCCATTTGTTATAGTGAACAGATTCTTCTTCTAGTCTCAACTCTTGCATCTTTGTTTCTGATAATATTATCTGAAGGATGATTCTTACGTACTCATTTTCTAGTTGTCTTTGGAGGCACTTGTTGAACTTCCTCTTCTACTTCTGTCTGATCCTCTTCATCTTCCCCTTCTACTTCTTCTTCATCTTCTCCTTCTTCTTCGTAAATTTTTTCCATTGATTCATTTTCTTCTTCCTTTAATTCTCATACACCTGTTTCATCAATTTTTACATTGATGTTTTTCACAACTTTGTTCAACCTCAGATTGTAAAACTTGTATTATTTCCTTGTACTTGAGTAACCAACAAGTACTCCTTTGTCCACACGAGAGACAAATTTTCCCATTCTTCCATCTTCTCTTTTGCTGTAGCATTTCCTTCCAAATACTCTGAAGTGCTTCACATTTTCCAGTCTTCCTTTCCAAAGCTCGTAGGGAGTTTTTTCAGTGTTGTTTCTAAGCATCACTTTGTTTTGAATGTGAACTAATATATGCACTGCATGTGTCCAAAATATATATGTGAATTTGGGATCCGTTAACATTTTTCGAACCATTTCATGTGTAATTAACATCCATAATGTTCCTTTGTCTCTGAACCACTCTCTGAACCAATCTAGGAATCCATTCTCTCATTCACTGTCATATATTTTTCCAAACTTGATAAGTGTTCTTACAAATCCATCTATGTCCATACTATCCAAGAATCTACTTCACACCTGTCCATAATGTTGACCCATTTATTACTATGCTATCATGAAGTCTTCACTACTACAACTATCAAACTTTACTTCTACTAACTGACTTCTCTAGATATGTCTACTCAAACTCTGCAAGCTTCTCGAAGGATGCTTCTTTGGTCTATCACAACTATCGCATAGACTCCCCCTGTCTAATATTCATGTTACCTGGGAGTCTCTAATCCATATGGCTTAGAACAATTCATGTTTTGATGTGTATTCATAATCATGTTCATTGGTAGATTCATCATCTCTCTGTGATCTGACTTCTTTCTTTTTGTCCATGGATTCATCTTTCACTACAATGCTTGAAAGTACGATCTCTTGAACCTGTTCCTTATTTACATGTCCTTCTTTTCTTGCAGTCATTTTCCAAACCTTTATGTATCTGACATCTTTCTTTTTCTCTGTAGAGTTTTCTTCATCTCATTTAATTGCAACTCTTACAATCTCTAGGACCTGGTCTTTGTTCACATGTTCTTCGTGTTTTATTATCCATACTTTCTTATATCTGATATCAGTTTTCTCTTTCATGGAAGTATTGATCATGCTTCTACAATTACTAACTACGTGTCCATAGTTATGAAATTTATCACATTCAATGTTATGTGGGGCCACATAGGCATTTATTGCTTGAACATTTATTTTATAATCCCTGCAATCTGCAACCTTATGTCCAAAATTAGTACACTAAAGACAATTACCATAAAATAAATTTTCATACCTGGGAGTGAATGATATTCTTTGTGGTGTAGTCCTTCTGAATTTCTTCCTTGACTGATCATGATCATTATTGAAGCTTATTTGTGGCTTGAACATGAATGGTCTTCTTCAAGATGTATCTTCAATAGTTTTCTTAGATTCTGGTTGACCATGATTCCTTCCTTTAAGTACTTTTACATAACTCTTTCTACTTTCTTCATTTTTCTTTTCTGGCAACCTAGATTGCTTCTCTTCATTCTCTATTATTGATGTGGATGTTTCTATCTCTTCAACGTTCTTGTTGAGCTTGAAAATTTTTCTTCAGAATGTGACAACTTCTTCTTCAAGCTTCTCAACCTCTTCTTCTTTTTTCATCATCTGAGACTTCATGACTTCTTTTGTTCTTTTCACTTCTTCAAGATGGATTTTTAATGTGATTATTTTTTCTTCAAGTCCTTTATCTTCTTGACCAAACTTTGCCTCAAGATGGTTTATATCGTTAGTTCTTTCCTTAAGATGATTTGTCAATATCTTCTCTCTCAATTCTACTTCTTCCTTTCATGCTGCTATGTTGGATTCCAAATAATTATTTTGATATTCAAGATTTTCTTCGATCTTTCAGGCTTATTCTAGCTTAGTTCTTAAGTTCTCGATGACCTGTTGGGATTCTTCAAAAATGTGAACACTTTCCTTTTGTCTCATCAATTATTTCTTGAGTGTCTTGTTTTCTCTCTTAGTTAATCTAAAGAACTAATCAATTATGATTCATAATTGTCTTCCTTTTCAATTAGTTTTTCTTTCTTATTTACTTCATCGCATTCTATTTCAAGATGTCTGCATTTTTCACAATTAAAGAAAAACAACATGCATATGGTGATTATGTACTATTCATCTTCTGAATCTATTTGACACAGTGAACATAATTATTCTTGATCTGTACCTGCATCTTCTTTGGCATTTTTTGAATCTATGATGGGTGAAGAATATATATCATGTAGCAGATTCCAAATTTCTTTGGCTGATGAACATTTACCAACCTTTTCTCTTACTGAATTAGTTAGTCCTTCCCATATTAAATCCAATGCTATTTTGTTATTCTTCTTCACTTCCTTCTTGGCTCCAGTATTTTCCCTTTTTGAACTATCATATCCTGTAACAGCTGATAGTCAATTATAATTCCCCTATTCCTGTAAAAACTCTTTCATCCTTCTACTCCACATCTCATACTTTAAACCATTATGACCATTAAACATTGGTACTCCATTCTCATAATAATCCATGATCTCTTTCCATAGGTTAAACTATTTCCTGAAGGAACCTGCTCTTATACCAATTGTTGGATAACTCAGAGGGGGGGTGAATCAGTAGTAGAGAAATATAATCATTTTTCACCAATATCAATGTAGAATTGTCATCCAATAGTTGCAGAGTAAATAAATAATGAACAAATGAGAAATCATATACATTTGCAGTACACCAGTGTTTTTATGTGGAAAACCAAAGCAGGAGAAAACCACATAATTTTTTTTCTGATATGTCTTTAAGAATTACATTCATTGGAAGCACCAACTTCCTTTTTTTTTCTAGTTGAAACTTGAAGGAGGCTCCTACCCCCTAGTTTCTCAAGCTACAACCTGAGGGAAGCTCCAACTCCCCAATTCTTTGGATACAACCAGAAGGAGGCTACAACCCCCTATGTTCTCCGGCTAAAACTGGAAGGTGGCTACAACCACTTGTCCTTGCCCCATCCAACTTCCCTGAAATATAAGTAGAATGATGGAACCAACTTCACACTATCACTATGAGATATACTGTTGTAAACATGTACCAATCAACCTGTAATCAATCTGTACCATAAAAAAAGTGTATAAACCATGCACCAACCTGTAGCAAACAACCTATAATCACCCTGTACCATAAAAACGTGAATAAACCATGCACCAACATGTACCTCAACTTGTAACATCAATGAGAGCATCAACCATGCACAAAATATATACCAATCATACATCAAATATGCATAAACTATGACTCATCAAGATGTACCAACATCATCAACTATACACCTAATATATGTGCCAAATCATCAACTACTTGTCTCAACCATGTACCCAACATGTACCTCAACCAAAAACCCTTATCAATTTCATCATCCAAATCTGATTTGTAACTCTGTAATAGACATGGTATATATGATCACATAACTGCAAACCTTTCTTATCTTTAACAACAAGAGACTAGCATTTTCATCAAACTTTACTTTAGTCTCACATGACTAATTTTGGATTAGTCAAAAACCCTAACTTGAGTAATGATAACTATGTACTTGTAATGAATAAAGTTATTACAATAGTAAACAATTTTCTTCAGTGTCTTTTATGAAATTCCTCCAGGTTTCGCTACTTGGAACCTCTCAGAAAATGAGTTGTATAAAAAATGGCATACCTTGTTGAATTTTGGCTTTTTCTAGAGAGGGAAATTGTATAGCGTGCCCTGAATGGAATATTTGTTGTATGGATCTTAAAATAGTATATATAATACTACAAACTGTACTCTAACCAATAAATTTTGTCTTACTGAATTTGGATCTGTTATGAAGAAGTTATGACGTTTTTACTTGAAACACATGTTTTAGACTAGTTTCAGGACTAGCCACAAACCCTATTTTCCACAGAGTGTAACTCCAAAAATACAACGACCCGCAAGATGAAATTTTTATCAAAGATACTTGGATATTTTTACTCAAATTCCTCCCAATTTCATGGTCTGAATCATTCTATAAAACATTTTATTGTGAAAATGGTGAGATGACCTATAAATAACATACGTTAGAAAAAATCATCAAAAGAATTTATCCTCCCTTGAATTTTGGCCTTCTTTACTTCACCTTCCCTCTGAAATTTGGCTTAGATATCCTTTAGTTACCTCAATAACTTGTATTTATTCAATATTCTCAAGTGTGATTAAAATGAGAGATCATTGTCTCTTATTTTTACTTTCATGTAGCTTCCTCAAGGGGTAACCTTTTAACCATCTAAACCCACTTTCCTTATTTTAGGGTTAACCCACTTCTAACCACTTGTCCACTTAGTAATTTATCCATTAAATTTATTATTTAAATAATTTATTTTGTATCCACTTTGACTTATAGTACACTCGTCACTTCACTTTATTATTTACCTTCGAAAATCTCTTAAACCACTTTCCTTATTTTAGGGTTAACCCACTTCTAACCACTTGTCCACTTAGTAATTTATCCATTAACTTTATTATTTAAATAATTTATTTTGTATCCACTTTGAATTATAGTACACTTGTCACTTCACTTTATTATTTACCTTTGAAAACCTCTTAAACCACTTTCCTTATTTTAGGGTTAACCCACTTCTAACCACTTGTCCACTTAGTAATTTCTCCATTAACTTTATTATTTAAATAATTTATTTTGTATCCACTTTGACTTATAGTACA
>JZKD02S1119712.1:162387-173178 GCA_000966675.3 Picea glauca | reverse complement strand
GGCATAATGGGGTGAGGCAACAAAGGAAAAGTTGGAGGAGGCGAGAAGAAGAAAAGGGTGGATGGGTAAGGGAGAGGGAGTGAATAACATGAATGAAAGGGTGGAAAATCAACCCAAGGTGTTGGGATACCAGGTGATTATAGAGGGAAGGTTTATGGGTATCAAAGGAAAAGGAGGAGCGGGGGAGAAGAGTGGGATATAGGTGAGACCGAGAGAGGTGGATATGAGGGGAAAATGTGGAGGAGATTATAATAAGTGAAGTGTGGATGGATATGGTAGTTGGAGTGGTGAGTATGAAGGGTTGGAGGGATAATCGAAGGTTGGGGGGATGAGGCAATATGAAGGGGGAGGAGGAGCAGAGGAAAGGGAGTGGAACATAAAATTCTTTTGGTACATAACTTTAATCAAAGTATTCAAAAATTAGGAATAGAGAAGTGGGATTAGGTGTGGAGGTAAATGCGAGAAATTGGGATATGGGGGGATAGGATTGAAGGTGGTTTGAGGCCTATGTTAGTTACTAGGGAAGTAGGATGGATATGCAGGGGATGTGGGGCCCCACGAAAGAGGTATGGGCATAGGGGGATTAGGGCCTAGGTGTAAACAAGGTTATTGGTTAGGTAAAGTTAGGAGCATAAGGGAAAATGTGGCTAGGTTCCAAGTGAAAGTAGGGGCATATGCATAGAGGGATCTAGTAGTTGATAGAGGTTAGGGGCCCAAGTTTAGATAGGGATAGGGTTTGAGAAGTGGTGGGGATAAAGCGATAGAGGGGAATAAGGGTTCAATAGGGATATGAGTTGAGTGGTAAAGTGGGATAAGGGTAGAGGTTGGGAGTCAATGGTGGAATGGACTCATGGAAATGTTTATGTGGCCTAGGGATGGAGCGGAATAGGGCCATAGTCTTGGGACAAATGGATAATATGCCTAAGTCAGTAGGGGAAAAATTGCTTGATGGTAGATGTAGGGGCCCATATGTGGAGGAGCCCAGGGATGTCAAATTCTTTGGGGTGGAGGAAAATGTTTGTTTTAATGAGCCTTAGGGGAATAGGTTCTAGGTCCCCATGGGTGTATGGGGTATGTGGCTCAAGGGTAAAGGGGTCTAGGTGGTGAGTATAGGTTAGGGGCCAAGTACATATGAATCTAGCATCCAAGAGATTAGTTCCAAGGGACTAGTATTGGGGGACTAGTTGGGAGGTGAGAACATAAGTAATGAGGGGGAAATAGTGAGGGTGGTGGGGACTACATGGAAGAGCTAAAGAGGATTTAGGATCCATTGGTGAAGGATCCAAAGCTAGGGGATAGGGTCTAGAAAATTTGGGGACAAGGGTTGTGTCTAGGGATAGGGTAGTCAGAGTGGTAAGCATGAATGAAAGGAGGTAAAATCCACTAGAGGGCTTGCGAGAGTAAGTGAGTAGAGAGGGGAACAAGTGTTGGAAATAGGTGAGACCAAGGGAGGTGGGAATGAGGGGAAAAGGTGGAGTAGGTTATAGTAGGTGAAGGTTGGATGGGTAGGGTACGTGGAGTGGTGGGAATGAATGGTAGGATGAAGAATATATGGGGGGGTGAGTGAAGATGAAGGGGCCTAAGGAGAGGATGAAATGGATGCGAACATAAAATTCTTTTGGCACATACCTTTAATCAAGGCCTTTAAAAACTAGAAATAGAGAAGTGAGATTATGTGTGGAAGAAAATGGGGTAAATTGTGATATGGGGGGATAATATTTAAGGTGGTTTGATGTCTGGTGTAGTTATGAAGGTAGTAGGATGAAGGTGAAGGGGATGTGTTTCCCCATGAAAGTGTTACGTGCATAGGAATATTAGGGACTAGGTGTAGAGGGGGTTAGGGGTTAGGTAGAGTTAGGATCATGGGGGAATGTGGCTAGGGTCCAAGTGGAGGTAGGGGCCTATGCATAGAGGCATATAGTAGTTGATAAAAGATAGGGGCCCAAGGGTACATGAGGCTAAGGTTTGAGAAGTGGTGGGGACAGAGGGATATAAGGGAATAAGGTTTTACATATATAGGGGCCCAGTCGGAAAGTGTTATAAGGGTAGATGTTGGAATTCAATAGGGGAAGGGACTCATGGGAATGGTTCTAGGGACTAGGGGTGGAGGATAATAGGGACATAGTATTGGGAAAAATGGCTAATGGGCCTAAGTAGTTAGGGGAAAAATTTCTTCATGGTATATTTAGGGGCCCATGTATGGAGGAGCCCATGGATGTCAAATTTTTTGGGCTTGATGACAATGTGTGTGTCATTAGTCCTTAATGGGAATAGGTTCTAGTTACCCATGGGTGTAGGTGGTAGGTCACCTAAGAGTAAATGGGTTTAGGTGGCAGGTAGAGGCTGGGGGCCAAGTTGAAATGGATCTAGGGTTTAGGAAATTGGTTCAAAAGGACTAGTGTTGGGGGACTAGTTGGGAGGTGAGGACCGAAGTGATTTGGGGGATATAATGAGAGTGGTGGGGAATACATGGAAGAGGTAAAGGGGGTTTTGGATCCATTGTTGAAGGATCCAAGGTCAAGGGGATGGGGTCTAGGGAATCAGGGGACAAGAATTGTGTTTAGGGATATCGTTATGTATGAGGGGATAGGGGCTAAGGTTATGGTCTAATAGAATTCGGGGACTAGGTTTAATGGAGGGAAAACATATAAGTAAATGGCCCAAAGTTTCCCAAGTTCAAGAAAAGGACCCTAAGATAAAGGGGATATGGAATTTATAGGGACCTAGAGAAGAGGGTCCATGGGTATAGGTGATGAGGTCATGGGGGGGTATGACCCTTACATGAATATGGTCAGGGAAAGGTCCCAATGGAAGAGGGAATTGGTGGCCCAAGGGTAGATGGGGATGTAGGAAAAGGTAGGTTCCAAAGACTGGATTGGGTTAGGGATAAATTATTACTTCAATTAAGGCTTGGGTTCACCCCTTCAACCATATCAAGGCCTAGAAACTCATACCTAATTATCAAAAACATGTTAGGGAACTAACATATTTATTAGAGGCCAAATATACCCTCTAGGGATAATGTGTTGTTCTTAGAGGTATTATTCATGGCTCTGGATGCCTCAAAGTTATTTTTAGGACTTAAGGTGTGACCTTCTTCCTTAGATCATTTCCAGGGCCTTGATACACATACCTCCCACTAAAAACCACCTAATGGCACAAATATCCACCACGATAGGAAAATGATACCCTCAATAGGTCATGTATGGTTGTTTAATGCATAATCCATGGCCCTAGATAGATCAAATATTCCATTAGGGCCTAACATTCAGATTTCCTCCCCTAGTCATGTCCACATCCTCGAGACCCATACTCAGTGCTAAAAAATTGCAGTGGTACCTATATACCTAGTTAGAGGAAAAGGATGCCCTCAATAGGTCATTTGTGTTGGTTTAAGTTTTGTTCTTGGCCTAAAAATCCTATAATCTTCCATTAGGTCCTAACTCTTGGGTTTTATCCCATAACCATATCCAAGTTCTAGAGACTCACACTCAATGTTCAAAAATTCATAATACTAACTATCCCCATTAAAAGACCAAGGACACCCTTGAAAGGTCCTTTGTTTTGGGTCAACATGTTGTTGATGTCCCTATATGCCTACACGATTCCTTTGGCACATGTTCCTTCTAAAAATGTGCACATTATTTAGAACATGCACGCTCTCTAGAGTGCATGCATGTTCCTTCCATTCAAATGTTTTTCGGTAGGAGTGACAACTTTAGAATAGATGTTTGGTTATTTGGTTTTCTTGGATTTAGGTTTGAAATGACAAGTATGGTGGCTTGGGATGCAAATAGATCAAAAACTTCAATTTTCTAAATACCTCTCAATATCTCTATATTTCACATTATTTTTCTATATGCTACACAAATCCATCGTCAATGAAACTACACACACATATAGAGTCGACTATGTAGATTCCAAATATATCATTTTTATTTTAAATTAATATTGTTTACTATTTTTAATATACTTTTGTCTTTCCATATATCATAATATTAAAATAAATCCATCTTTCACTCCCACTATAAGTTTTTATCGTCTCCACCATTTTTAAAATAAGTTATATGTTGCAGTAGTACAAACCAAGATCTACAGTCTAAAAAAATTTAAAAAATCTTGTTTATGTTAACAATATTGTACCTTCCATGAATGCAAGGCCTTGTAATTTCAAGGATATAATGAATTTTGAATATATATTGAAAAAATATCCATACACAAGAATAATGTGTTCTCTACAATTTTACAAAAAAATTCAAGGAAATTTCGTTATTTAGATACTCAACACATGAACAAATGAAAACATATACATTATATTTTTCATGAAAAATAACATACCGTTATAAAAACTCAATCAACCAAACATCTTCATCCAACTATGTACTGGTTGATGCTAGATGCACATCACCTTCTTTATCTGGAGTCATCTTTCTCTCAATTGACTATTTCTCATAAGATCTTGTACTAAGTTCCATTTGTGTCGAATTTCATACTCTTTTATGATCTCATTCTTTACCGAATTTCCATCATCTCCTCGGTGAATAAACAGAGGATTAAAATCTTCTCTTTGACTTAGACTTTCTACCAAATAATTTTCATTTATCTCTACCAATTGCTCGAAATCTCACTATTAAATCATATTTGGTAGATCCTCCCATGTTCTTCCTTCTCATTTCTTCTGATAATAGAGATGCAACCACGTATTCTAGCACTAATTTTGTTGAATCACTCTCTATATCCATGACCAATCTATCTCAAAACTCTTTCAAAGAACATAATAGGATAATGCATTTCTCCTCCTTAATGATTTTGATATCTACAGATGATAATTGATTTATTATGGTATTAAACGCATTCAAATGCTTAGTTATTGAACTACTATCACTCATCCTTAGAAAATATTGTTATCTTTTTATCTCAGGAGGTACTCCACATGTTTTGTCTTGTGTGTGGATGTTACCTTCATGTTTACACTACCATGCACTTAACTTTGTAATGAGTTTTTATAAAAAAAAATTAAGTGGTTCTTTTATTAAAGAGAATTTTTAATAAAGTGTACCTTCTAATTTTAAAGTGACTTTATTTTCATAAAGCACTTATGTAATAAAGTGAAATCACATTAATATTTCAAGTGATTCATTTTGGAGGGAATGGATCATGACCCTTGATCTTCAAAAAGGAAAGATATAATCTTCGCCTTTGGATTTAGGGTTGGGGAAGGTGAAAAGACACTTTGGGGGGAAAATGTCATTTTCAGATTATAAAAGAATGTATTGGGTAGTGTGCAAGACATGTTGAGAAGACATCGGGAGGATATTGAGAGAGATTTTATGAGTATACTTGAGAAAGGAAAGTGAGCAGGAAGAGGGTGTGTTTTCCAAGGAACTAGTGCATGAATCCCAAGAAAACATTTTTTGTGAGTTTTTGGCAGAATTATTTTTCTGCTGTGGGAGATCGTACTGTACAGATCCGTATAGTCCATACAATCGTACGGATTTGGCACGAAAATAGAGGCACTTTTGGGTGCGGTTTTGGAGGTTATGTTCATTGTTTCTTGGTCGTACAAAATTGTTCGTACAACTGACTGTGGGCATCGAAAACAAGGTATGGAAGAGGTCCTACGACAGTACGAATTCGGCCCAATTTTTTAGGCATATTTATGTGGGACTGTTTTGGTGCTGTGAGGTATTTTCCTTGGCTAGAAATGTGATATTGTGTTGTTTTTTTGTACTTTCCTGAAGCTGAATAATGGATCTCTCTCTCTCTCTCTCTCTCTCTCTCTCTCTCTCTCTCTCTCTCTCGTTGGGTTTTCCCACATTGGGGTTTTACCTAGCATTTGCCTAAATTTGTGAGTGTTATGGGTTGTTATCCACTGTGTTATTTTCATTGCTATTTTGCTTAGCAATGTGTATTTCTGCTTGTGCCAATTTATGAATGTGGGTTTAAGGAATTTATGAAATTTATGAAGACAGTTATCTCTAGGTTGCTAAGTGTATGACATAAATTTCATTTGTTGATTTTTGTCATTAAAAATATACAGATACAACTTATTTATAAGGAATAATTTATTTACCAGGGATTTCAACTAGTACAAGTTTCCCAACTTGTCCCACAATTTCTTGGTTGAGTCTTCACCTGAGACATTCAACAACATCGAATCTGCAAGACAAATTTGAATCGTACTCCTTTCCCTTATTTTGAGTTTCTCCCATTCTTCCCTCAACATACCTCTTGAAATGGTACCTTGATAGATTGTTTCCCATTGTTCTTGATCTACAAGGATATATTCAATTTTAAGCTTCCAAAGCTCAAAATTATGGTCATTGAATTTTTGATCTCTATTCATGAGATACTTTCCATTATTTTAAGCACAACTTTAAAGATATTTGACTTACGACTCTTACTATAAATAAGGTTTAAATTAGATCCAAGATTGTCAAATGAAGCTCTAATACCAGATGTTAGGAAACAAACTTCCACATTAAACTTAATAGAAGAGTGGAAGACATATTTAATATAGGAAATAAATGACAAAGAAAACACACAGTACACAAAGATTTTACCTTGGAAACCCAAACGAGAAAACCAACATTCCTTGAGCGTATTTATTTCTTGTTGTCTTATTCTTCAGAATAAAAGGTTACATGCCTAACCTTTGTATACACCTAAGACACAATCGGCATCATACCCTATTTCTTTCACAATAACAACCCTCTAGCCAATTGATCTTACATCTACATGAACAACGACTGATTCAGATTATTTTGAGAACGACATGAAGGCAAAAATATAACTGAGATATAACAATGAAATACACAAAAATATAGAAGAGAACACAAAAATACAGTGAAACCCAACTTCTATTACTGAATAAAATAGAAAACCATTGTAGAACACAACTCGAAAAATGGGGTAGCTTATCTCTAAAAAGAAAGAGATATTGGTTGCGCTTCATTCACAAGAAGCTTTACATCACACTCCATTTCCTCCTTAAAGGGCCTCCTTCACCTCAATTATATATGAGAGAGTGAGGGGAGAACAATTCCCATGATGCATGTAGGATAAATTAGACTAATTTTATAAAATGTCATAGGCATGTAAAATACTAGGACTTCCCGGGTGATCACCCATCCCAGTATAACTCTAGTTTGGGCGCGCTTAATTGTGGATTTCTAATGGGAACCGGTGCATTGATGTTATGTTGTAGGAAAGAACATAAGGCCATTACATGATGTCTATAATTAACAAATGAAGATGACATTACATTCCATTCTCCACCAAAATGGTGAATGTCATGGTTTATCAAAACCACAGGCTCAAAATGGTGGTTCAGTGGAAAAGGTGGATGGCCACCGAGATCCATATGGATCATCCCTCCCCCCTTAGGAAGCAATGGTCCCCATTGTGACAAGTTCCCTTAGGAGATGGAGATACTTATTCTAAATCTGAAGCTTGGTGTGCTAATTTCCTTACTGAAGAAGTTGTCATACTTAGCTTGTTGAAGGTTTCCATGAACCTATTGTTGGAGGGGTTGAATCTTTTCAACCAATCTAGTTTCATGATCTACCTGAGTGTGTGAGGACTGTGTCCTTGAATATGCAACATGAATAGCATGAAGGGTTCTATTATAACCTTTCTTGTTTGGGCAGTGTGGAGGCACCCCCATAGGTGCAAAAACAACATCCTGGTACTCTTCTACAATCTTGTCGATCTGCTTCTACTAGATAGAAATGTCGTGGGTTAAGGATGAAATGGTTGTAGTTTCCTTCTACTCACCTTATGATTGGATTGTGAAGAGGCTAAAATTTGTAGTATGAGAGATTACTTTGTGGCATTGTTTTGGTGGGACAATAGTCGAAACTACCTCTGGTATCTTGTATAGTTGACCCCCCAAAGTAACAATGATGCTACAGGGTCGAGACTCATAAATAGCATAAAACCTCCACATATATGGTTGGAATAATAGAACATCACAGACTTATAGTGGGGAAACATCAAATAATACCTCATCCTTGAAGGGCATGATGTCGTAGGACAAGTGACATTGTTGGCTGACACGAACATCTTGACCCTGGCGAAGCCACCTGATGTTGTATGGATGCGGGTGTGGTGTTGTTGGAAAATCTAACTTCTTGACAACCTCTGCTAAGATTATGTTATTTTGGCTTTCGCTATCAACAATAAAATGCAGTGGGGTCCCCTTCACCCACATCTATGAATGGAAGACTCGCTCCCCTTCCTCAAGATCATCTTCTAGTTGGATTGTTGTAGTTGCAACAATAGCAGTGGGTTCTACATCAATGATCTATCTCCTTTTATCATTTTCTGAATCAAGGTCCAAGTCGGGGTTTGGATCTTTATCTTTGAGCTTGGTCACCAATGACTGTATTGAACGACATTCATCAGTTTTATTCCAAGGGATATTATGGAACTCACACCACTTTCTGGGGTATTTCTTAGACTTCTCGTTACCCTTATTTTCCTACATCTGGAGTAGGATTTCTTGAGGTTGGCCTTCCTTGCTTTGTCCTTCATTATGTGAGTTAGAGTTTCCTTTTCCATGCTTCTCCCACTTACTCTGGTGCTTTAATTTCTGTTCAATTTTGACTGCATACTGATAAGAAACTCCCAATGAGGAGATGCCCAAAAAATCAATCTCTGTTTGGATGTACCTCTGTAGACTAGTGAGATACTTCAAACCAGGTGTCGCTCGGATTCTTTGATACCTAGATTTGAGCACAAGGTATGAAAGATGTTGGTGTACTCCAACACCGTCTGATCTCTTTTCTGACGCAGATTTGTCCATCTCATGTATTGGTCATCATAGTTTTCGACATGGTAGAACTCCTCCTTTAGGGAATCTACAAACTTTTACCAAGTGGTTTCTCTCCCAAATAGTCTAGATTCATCTCTGGTGTACCTCTCCCAATAACCTTCCCACCAAGATCTGACATGGAGAAGGGATTTAAGGAGTGCAAAGGTGATCTTTTCACTATCGGAATTTTTTTGGATAGAGTAATAACCTTCTAGCAAATTTAACCATTTTTCTAGAGCATCTACATCTATCTGGCCTTCAAATAAGGGGATATCAAAATTGACTTGTACCTTGAAGGGTGTCTCACTTGTGAAATGGCTTCTTGTCAAATATGCCTCAGCTACCACCATCAATAGTCTTCGAAGGATCTGAGCAAAGTTGTCCATCATCCCATTCCTCTATCGCATGAGGGATTCCTCGAGAAACATCTTAAAATGATCTCCTACCTTTTCATCTCTCTTTTCTTCCACCATGGGAGGTTGTTTGGGCTCACGAGAGAATTTTTCCTCAAGTGAAACTAGCTCAAGACCCAACTCTCTATACCCTGACCTCATCGGGGACCTGCTCTTAGAAACAATAAGGAGCAACCTACTTTGATACCACTGATCCATATTATTTTGAGAATGACACGAAGGCAGAAATATAACTGAGATATAACAATGAAATACACAAAAATATAGAAGAGAACACAAAAATACAGTGAAACCCAACTTCTATTACTGAATAAGATAGAAAAACACTATAGAACACAATTGGAAAAATGGGGTAGCTTATCTCTAAAAGGAAAGATATGTTGGTTATGATTCATTCACAAGAAGCTTTACATCACACTCAATTGCCTCCTTAAAGGGCCTCCTTCACCTCAGTTATATATGAGAGAGTGAGAGGAGAACAATTCTCATGATGCATGTGGGATAAATTGGACTAAGTTTTTAAAATGTCATAGGCATGTAAAATACTAGGACTTCCTGGGCGGTCACCCATCCCAATACTAATCTATCCCGAGTGCGCTTAGCTACGGATTTCTAATGGGATCTAGTGTATTAACACTATGTTGTAGGCATGTACATAAGACCATTATATGATGTCTATAGTTAACAAATGAAGATGACATTACATTCCATTCTCCACCAAAAGGGTGAATGTCATGGTTTATAAAAACCATAGGCTCAAAATGGTGATTCAGTGGAAAAGGTGGATGGCCACCAAAATCCATCTGGATCAATAACCTTATACTAATGATAATCATGAAGATCACTTACAACATCATCTTAATACGATTACAAAACACATTATTTATAGGATTTATAGTAGGAAACACCCTAAAAAAAGGTTCCCAAAAATGGTTACATATCTACGCAGATCATTGGCTGCAATCTCGCAAATCTTGGGATTATGTTATAGTCGACTACCAGTCAAATTACCAGTCAACCACTAGTTGACGTAAATTTGATCTTCAATAGGTTGTCACACAACCTCCCATTGAACTCTTGTCGGCTGACCTCTTCAACTTGTTGTCGATCACTTTGACTTCGACTTTGCTTGGTCGATCACTTCGATCTCGACTTTCAATCCCATTCAATCCACCTCGACTAGGCTTTCACTACAAAGAATATAACAACCATTTTCTTGGGGATTCAAGAAAATTTGGGAGCTTTAGTAGGCCAACCCATATCTTTTGATCTATTTCATTGGTGTAGGTAGGGTTATCAAATATTTGTGAAAACTATAATGGGGAAATACATTACCATCCTAGTAAATTATTTAGACCCCATTGTTTCCCTCAAGCATAAACTCTGAGCCAAAGTAGGGATCTCAATTCCCTATGAAATCTCAGTGCCTTCTCTATGTGGGTAAGTAATTGGAGGACCTAATCACACTACCAGATTATAACATTTATAAGGTTTTTACCATTTGTTTGGCCTTGCATTTATGTGGTGGGGTGGTTGGTTTTGGGTTATCATCTTCTTCTAAGG
>JZKD02S1119712.1:108267-118923 GCA_000966675.3 Picea glauca | reverse complement strand
AGAACAAATTCTCATGAGCTCCATAGTGAAACTGAGCGTTGGTCAATTCCTAAAACGCCATGGGATGAAAGAGTGTGTCACCTTTGTGACACTAAGAAGGTTGAAGATGAAAAGCACTTTCCCTTAGATTGTCCAACCTATACCCATATTAGATCTCATTTTCAAAATATTGATCACACTACCAACCTTCCTAACCTCCTAACTCAACAAAAGTATGGTGATCTTGGAAAGCTTCTCTTAATACTTTTCGAGCACAACAACACAATTCTAAAGAATCACAAGTAATCACTCACCCTCTTAAGGTATGATAGACCAATTAGGTCTTAGTGGACGTTAATCATCATCATCATCATCATCATATAAAAAAAGTGTATTTATTTTTATTTTATATTAATTATTTTTTTAATCTTGTCTTCCAATTGCTTTTCATACAAAAATATATTTACAATTTAAAATTTTTATTTTTATTATTTACTTTATTTTTCATTTTTATGTTAATAAAAATTTAAAGAATTTGCTTTGCATTGAGTAATGTATACATTTATTTTTTCAATTAATCACCATATATAGACTCGGGTAGAGGATGCTTTCTCCTAATAAATTAGTAATTATTGAATTGATTGTGTGATAAGGACCATGTCTTTTGTGGGAGGTTTATCTTGGGGGTAGGGTTTTCAGTGGTAATGGATGGGAAACATTACAATGGTGTGTTTTTTCTCTATAACCTATCTCCTTTTCTCTCAGTGTGTCACTAAAGTTTAGCAGCTTGCAAAGAGGAGTCTTATTGTTACATTGTTCAAGTCTTGGTTGGAGACACTTGAGAGTGGAGTGTTGATATTATGGTAGTTGTGAGAGGTATTAACCTCCATGTGTAGCTTTTGGCTAGAATATAATATTCTGAAAGAAAGGGAAGTTACCCTAAAAAGATGTGTAGAAACCCTAGAAGAGATGTGTAGAAACCCTAGAAGACAAGTCGATTGAGTAAAAGAATTAATATTAAAGTATTAGATTCTAAAGGACAAGTTGGTCCATAAAAGTGACAATAACCACTATAAATAATAAATGATATAGCTCATTTATAGACACTCACTTCATTCACTCTCTCATTCAAGCATAGCACAAGTTCGGAGTTGCAACTGCAAGATAGGAAGGTAGATATTTTGGAGTGTTTCTTGGTCTCTCTCTCTACCTCCATCTAGCCTAAGATGTGTGCCCTACCTTCTAGTATCTCTTGGTGGTGTTCTTGGTGATATTTCTTGGTGGTATTCTTGGTAAGTGCAATGACAACTGCAGATGCTGCAACTGTTGCAACTGCAACTACTGCAGTTGAGTGTTATTCTTGTTCTATGACTTTAGGACTTTTGTCTAGTGAGATATCTTTGGAGAACTATGTGTTGTCTTGGTTATCTATTGGTTCCAGTGCTGCTTCTATAATCATTCTATCTATAAAAGGTTATGGTGTTCGAGGGTCATTCTGTGCCTATGGTTGGGTGACAATAGTGATATTGTCTATGGTAAAACTAGCACATCGAATATTTTAACAGGTTATTGGGCCACACCACCTTAAGGACAGTTTAACTACTAGAAGGTAGTGTGGAAATTCTTTGTTAAGCTCGTTGTGGCACTAGTTGCAGTTGCAGTTGTAGTTAGGGTTTCTAATTGTGCAACTACAACAAGCCCTAACCTAACCTTCTGGGCACTTCAAGTGATAAGTTTGGAATAATTCCTATAAATTCTAGTGTGCCTTAGCCTAGCACACATGTTGGTACTTTCAGCAAGAAAAAATGTAAGTTTGAGTTTTTTGTCAAATTCAAAATGAAAGATCGACTTTCAGTCAAAATTAATTTGTAATTAAAGTTTAAATTCCAAGGTTTCTAACTTATTTTAATCATTGATAACAAACATTTATAACAAACAAAAAATACATAATGATTGAAACACAAATCCCTACTTGTTATAAAATTTTATGCAATGACCTAAAAAAAACATTCCTAATATATTTCTATTGTTTCAATCTATCTTTCTAGAGAAACTAAAATCCTAACCACTCAATCTCACTC
The DNA here is from genome assembly GCA_000966675.3 of Picea glauca. Lineage (NCBI taxonomy): Eukaryota > Viridiplantae > Streptophyta > Pinopsida > Pinales > Pinaceae > Picea > Picea glauca. The sequence goes on along the minus strand of JZKD02S1119712.1, from coordinate 116,863 downwards.
ATTCTACTATCAAATTGTCTCAAAATATATATAATTTGTTCAAGCCAATGCAATAATACTCATTCTAATATAATGATACTAACAATACCGTGATTATGAAAAATCCTAGTCTAAAATTCCATAATATTCCATAAAATCTTGTGCCTCGCCCTTTATATTAAGTCAAAAAGGCTCTCGTCCATTACATGCATTATATTGCGGGCATACTAAGGGTTGCCATAGCTTTCTTTCTTATTATTTGCAAAGGTATTTTGTGTTTAGAATTTTGTTTGAACTTCCGAAACCCATTCCTATGAATGTTGAAGGTATGAAATATTTTTAGTCAAATATAAATATTTTTAGATCAAAATTGTTGAGGTAGCATTACTAAGAGTAAAAAACACTTGTAACTAACCGCATCTACATTGGGAAATACAAAATTTATATAAATGTTGATCTACATCATTTTCATTTTAATTGTGAGGTTATATATAATAAAGTGTATTTATTTTTATTTTATATTAATTATTTTTTTAATCTTGTCTTCCAATTGCTTTTGATACAAAAATATATTTATAGTTTAAAATTATTATTATTATTTACTTTATTTTTCATTTTTATGTTACTAAATAAAAATTTAAAGAATTTGCTTTGAATTGAGTAATGTATAAATTTTCAATTATTCACCATATATAGACTGGGCAGAGGATGCTTTCTCCTAATAGATTAGTAATTATTGAATTGATCGTGTGATAAGGACCATGTCTTTTGTGGGAGGTTTATCTTGGGGGTAGGGTTTTCAGTGGTAATGGATGGGAAACATTATAATGGTGTGTTTTTTCTCTATAACCTATCTCCTTTTCTCTCAGTGTGTCACTACAGTTTAGCAACTTGCAAAGAGAAGTCTTATTGTTACATTGTTCAAGTTTTGGTTGGAGACACTAGAGAGAGGAGTGTTGATATTATGGTAGTTGTGAGAGTTATTAACCTCCATGTGTAGCCTTTGGCTAGAATATAATATTCTGAAAGAAAGGGAAACCCTAAAAAGATGTGTAGAAACCCTAGAAGACAAATCGGTTGAGTAAAAGAATTAATATTAAAGTATTAGATTCTAAAGGAAACATTGGTCTAGAAAAGTGACAAGAACCACTATAAATAATAAATGATCTAGCTCATTTATAGACACTCACTTCACTCACTCTCTCAGTCAAGGATAACACAAGTTCGGAGTTGCATCTACAAGATAGGAAGATACATATTTTGGAGTTTTTCTTGGTCTCTCTCTCTATCACCATCTAGTCTATGATGTGTTCCCTACCTTCTACTATCTCTTAGTGGTGTTCTTGGTGATATTTCTAGGTGGTATTCTTGGTAAGTGCAACGACAACTACAGATGTTGGAACTGTTGCAAATGCAACTGCTGCAGTTGAGTGTTGTTCATGTTCTATGACTTTAGGACTTTTGTCTAGTGAGCTATCTTTGGAGAAATGTGTGTTGTATTGGTTATCTATTGGTTCCAGTGCTACTTCCAGAATCATTCTATCTAGAAAAGGTTATGGTGCTCGAGGGTCATTGCGTGTCTATGGTTGGGTGACAATAGTTATATTGTCTATGGTAAAACTAGCACATCAAATATTTTAACAAGTTATGGGCCCACACCACCTTCAGGACAGTCTAACTACTAGAAGGTAGTGTGGAAATTATTGGTTAAGCTCGTTGTGGCACTTGTTGCAGTTGCAGTTGTATCTAGGGTTTCTGATTGTGCAGCTACAACAAGCCCTAACCTAACCTTCTGGGAACTTCAATTGATAAGTTTGGAATAATTCCTAGACATTCTAGTGCACCTTAACCTAGCACACATGTTGGTACTTTCAACAAGAAAAAACGTCAAGTTTGAGTTTTGGTCAAATTCAAAGTGAAAGGTTGACTATTAGTAAAAATTGATTTTGTGGTCAAAATTTAAATTCCAGGATTTCTATCTTGTTCTAATCATTGAACATTTTTTATTCAGTTTCTATCCTCTTCTTATCAAAATGGTGTCTAGTTTCATATTAGAAGACAAGTTAAATGATGCTGCATATTTCAAAGGTATGGACTTGTATATGATTTTCATGTTATATCATCGAGCAAAAACATGAGTGTGTTTTGCAGGGAATGTACAAAATACCTTGTCCAAGAAATGATCTTGAATTCAATACATTTAGAGGAACAAACAATTGAGGCTCCAAGTTCCAGGTTTGATTGATCAAATTGTTAAGATTTCACATATCAAGTTTGATAGTTGTTATAGTTGTGACAACAATATTTGAAAGGTTATATTACTGCTAGGTATATTTGGTTTCATGTAAGTACTATTGATATAGATTCTTGTTGCACTTTTTTTTCAAGATGAACTACCATCTCCTCTGTGATATATTTGTTATTCCCGAGCAAGTCACCTTGGCAATTCTATGATCCTTGTTATCATAGATATGTTCTTATGAAAATTTTATTGGAAATCATTTTTCTCTTGTTGTTCTTGTTCTGGGTAGGTCACAGGTGATACCTCTGAGAAGGAGCTAGAGTGAGAGTTGAAAACATGGAGTAGATGACTCCATCAAGTTGCGAGACATGTGTCTCACCAAGTACCAATTCTAAAGGAATATTGTAAAGAAAAAATAAGTTTTGGACATCATTCACCCATATGTGTGTGGACCAACATCAACCTCCTCACTAAGCGGGAGAGTACACCTCAGATGATTTCAAGATATTCTATAGAGAGGTCAAAATTAGGAGGGAGATCACTACTCCCTACAATCCTCAGCAGAACGGTGTAGAAAAAGGAAAGAATTAATCCATTGAAGAATCTATCAAGGCAATGATGAATGATCATAATCTATTCATGTTTCTATGGGGAGAAGTAGCTATGGCAGTCGTATATGTTCAAAATAGAAGTCCTCATTGTATATTGAATGATATGACTTCAAAAAAATCTTTCTTCGAAAAAGAAGACAAGTGTTGAACACTTGAGGATCTTTGGCTGTCAATTAAGAAGAGAGAACAGACTGAAGATATGATGGAAGAATATCAATCCATCATGAAAAATGATGTATTGGAAATTGTGCCTAGATCTGAAGAAAGTTCTGTAGTCACTTCAAAATGGGTCTACAATATAAAGCATGCAGTAAATGGGAGTATCGATAAATACAAGGAAATATTCATGGCTAGAGGGTTCTCCCAGCAAGAGGGATAATACTTTGATGAGACATTTGCTCCAATTTCCATATATACCTCTATCAGAGCCATCGTATCTCTTGTGGAATCCATAAGTTGGATTTTACATCAGATGGATGCAAATACCTCCTTTCTCAATGGAGTAATTTAGGAAGAAGCATACATAGAGAAATATCAAGGTTTTGAGGTACACACGAGAGACACCCATCTATGTAGGTTAAAGAAGGCCTTGTATGGACTCAAGCAAGCTCCAAGAGCTTGATATGCACAAATCGACAGTTACTTGATGAGACTTGGATTTTCTAAGAGCTATGTTGATCCATATCCTTATTACAAGGTTGTGAATGATGTACCTGTGATCCGACTACTATATATTGATGATTTTTTTTTTAAAGGTGTAGAGCCTCTCATTATTTAGTGTAAGAAGGAGTTAGCCTTTGAATTCAATATGAAGGATATTGGTCTCATGCATTATTACTTGGGACTAGAAGTATGATAGAAGTGTGGTGAAATATTCCTAGGGAAAGGTAAGTATGTTGTAAAGATCCTTCAAAAGTTTGGGATGATGGATTGCAAATCCATGAAAACTCCCACAGAGACAGATCTAAAGAAGTTGAGAGACTCTTATTCTGATCCATTAGATTCGTCTTGTACCGAAAGTTGATTGGCTCATTACATTTGGTTAATACTAGTCCAAACATTTTTGTTGTTGTCAACACGTTGAGATAGTTCCAGGTGGAACCTAGACATGAGCATTGGATAGTTGCAAAGCACATTTTGAGATATCTTTATGGGACACTAAACTATGGTTTGACATATGACTCAAACAATGATGTACAACTACATGGATTTACTGATTCAGATTGGGCAGGGAATGTAGATGAAAAAAATAGTATGTGTGGTATATGTTTCAGTTTGGGATTTGCTATGATATCATGGGATAGTAGGAAAAAAAAGTCTATGGAACCCATCACTACAAAAGCAGAGTATATTGCAGCTTGCGATGCTTGTACAGAAGCAATATGGCTCCGTAAGCTAGTTTTTGGACTATTTGATCATGTGCTAGATTCGACTGTGATATATTGTGATAATCAAAGTTGTGTGAAGCTTTCAGAGAACTCTGTGTTCCATGAAAAATCGAAGCACATTGAGATCAAGTATGACTTTATCTGTGATAAAGTCCAAAAGGGAGAAGTGATTCTCCAATACATCTTCATTGATGAGAAGACAACTGATATTTTTATGATGCCTTTATCCAAGATAAATTTTGCATACTTGAGGGAGAAGATGGGACTCATGGAGATTTCTCCCTTGGTTGAAAGGGAAGATATGACTTCCTTGGTTGGGAGAGAGTGTTGATGGACAAACATTCTGCCTATGGAGAATGGTCCAGGTTGACAGATTGTTGATGTGTATCATGTTATTATAGAGTATATATGATTCTTCAACATCATGCCAGTAAAACTTAGATATGATACATATGTCCTGAGATGGATCATGCTAGTACAACTTAGATATGATACATTGGAATCATTCTAGTACAACATAGAGATGATGCTTATGCCTGATTCACATCATGCTATATATGATCATGCTAGTACAACTTAGATATGATGCAGAGCATCATGCTAGTACAACTTAGAGATGACCATACAACTTAGAGATGATGCAAGTGAATCATATCATGTTAGATATGATTATGCTAGTAAACCTTAGATATGATGCAAAGCCTCATGCTTGTACAAGTTAGATATGATCATACAACTTAGAGATGATGCAGAGGCATTGATATACATCATGTGAGTACAACTTAGATTCGATGCATTCACATCATGCTAGTACGACTTAGAGATGATGTAGATGGTACTCCACATCATGCCGATACAACTTATATATGATGCATTCACATCATGATAGTACGAGAGGATGGTTCTTGTATCCATCGAGGACATTCAACATCGAGGATATAGTGGAGAGGATGGTTCTTGCAGCCATAGAGGACATTCAACATCTATTTGGACAATCATTCTTCTAGGAAACATGTCTGAATTAGAGGAATGGTCCTTGTATCACTCTGTTGAGTGTGCTAATTCTAGCACATGACTTATTTGGCATCATTCCCAATTACTTAGATGGAGTATGGCCTCGAGAGATGATGTAGACGATCATATGATTTTATGTCAGGAGACTATTATATTGCATAGTGATATCTTGTGTAGCTATTAGTTGATTGAAGTGGAGACTGTGTGTCTCTGGACAATAGCTATGTACCATTATGGTGGATGTGTTCCACTGGTAGTGATTGTATGTCACTAGTTAGTAGTTATGCACAACTAGGACTGGCTGTGTACCATTGGATAATAGTTGTGAACTACTATGGATCGAAATTGTTGTGATCTATTGGATGACATTGTAGTAAATGTGTACTACTACTGGATTTCCATGGAGATTGCTAGTAGTTTTGAAGGTGTTTCCTAGGCTAATGTGCCAATTAGTAGTGTTGGAGGTGTTTTCCAGCTATATGGATAGTGATGATGATGCTCGTGACTTGATCTGTGTGATCATGAGATAACCTGTGTGGCTATGATGATGCTACCTATAGGATGGTCTGCAAGACTATGTGAACCTTTCCCATACCATGTGAAATGTATGGATGTGTTTGAGATCATTACAATTAATACCTCCCTAGCTAGGAGGGAGTGTTGATATTATGGTAGTTGTGGGAGGTATTAACCTCCATGTGTAACCTTTGGCTAGAACAGAATATTTCAGAAGCAAGAGAAACCCTAAATAGATGTGGAGAAACCCCATAAGACAAGTTGGCTCAGTAAAATAATTAATATTAAAGTATTAGATTCTAAAAGGACAAGTCATCCTAGACAAGTGACAAGAACGAGTATAAATAAGAGATGATCTAGCTCATTTATACACACTCACTTCACTCACTCTCCTAGTCAAGGACAACAAAAGTTTGGAGCTACAGCAGTAAGATAGGAAGGTGGATACTCTGGAGTGTTTCTTGGTCTTTCTCTCTACCACCGTCTATCCTAAGATGTGCACCCTACATTCTAGTATCTCTTGTTGGTGTTCTTGGTGATATAATTTCTTGGTGGTATTCTTGGTAAGTGCAGCTTCAACTACAATTGCAACTGATACAACTGTGTATTGTTCTTGTTCTGTGGCTTTGAGAATTTTTGTTTGGTGAGCTATTTTTGGAGAAATATGCGTTCTCTTGGTTATATGTTGGTTCTAGTGTTTCTTTCGGAATCATTCTATCTAGAAAAGGTTATGGTGCACACGGGTGGTTGTGTGCCTATAGTTGGGTGACAATAGTGATATTGTCTATGGTAAAATGAGCACATCGAACTTTTTAACATCGAGAAAAATTATATTTTTTCACTGAAAATATAGTTAGCGATGAAGGATTTATGGTCAAAAAACTAGATTTAGGGGGTTGAGCTATTATTTTGGAAAATTTTATCTTTTATATCCCACAAATAATCTTATGATTTCAATGATGAATTAGGGGTGATCAATGGAGGGTCCTCTTTTTAAAGTGTGGAGTTTTCTTTGTATTTTCATACCCTTTATATGAATTGATTAGATTAAAGAAAAATTGTTTCAATTGGCACAATTGAGTGTTTTCCGAAATTATGATTGGACCTCGATTTTTTTTTAGCAATAAGGGAACTTTTCTATATGAATTGATTAGATTAAAGAAAAATTGTTTCAATTGGCACAATTGAGTGTTTTCCGAAATTATGATTGGACCTCGATTTTTTTTTTTTTTTAAGCAATAAGGGAACTTTTCTAGGTGATTCAATGGGGATTATGAAAGAAAATTTGGGAGATTTCGTGGGCCAACCCATATGTTCTAATCTCGGTCATTTTTGCAGGTAGGGAACTATCAAATATTTGTGTGAACTATTGTGGGGAAATATATTACCGACCTAGTAAATTCTTTAGACTCCCTTATCTACCCCAAACATAAAATCCAAGCCGAAATGGAGATCCTAATTCCGTGTGACATCTCAATGCCTACTCTATTAGGGTAAGAAGTTGGAGGACCTAATACTAATTATAACATTTATAAGGTTTCTACCATTTGTTTGGATTTGCAATTACATAGGGCGAGGGTTGGTTATAGGTTACCAGCTTCTTTCAGTACAAGTTCTTACAAGGACGTGACTCAATCCAAGAGATCTCCTTCAATAGAGAAAGCGCGTGTTATTCCAATCTCATATATTGTTAATAAATTAATAAATTGGACAAGGTGTGAACTATTGGGAGATAAATTAATTCTTTTTATCACTTAAATTTGAGGCATTACTATGTAGATTTAGTGGATTCAAGCAAAGGTGGGATTATCTGCACTAGTGGATAATAATTTTGAGATCATTTTCTGTTTCAAAAGTGTTTTCGTTGTACAATTTAATATCCTTTAGTGGATTCAAGAAAAGGTGGGATTATCTGCACTAGTGGATAATATTTGTGAGATCATTTTCGGTTTCAAAAGTGTTTTCGTTGTACAATTTAATATCCATGATGATTACCAAAAAATATTTTAGGAGCGACCATTGTTCTAGAGTTTTACAACCCCAAGGTTTCCATATTTTAATCTCAATTGTATGGTTGCATCCAAAATGCTAGTTTCTATTTGTCTCTCTAATATGCTCATGTTAGTTTAGTATGAACTTGAAAGCACTCGGTAGGGTTTTTTTTTTTTTTTTAATTATGTATACTCACATTTCTGCGATATCAACTTTAGTAAAATCCTTCCAAATCAAATTTTGTTGAAACATGGAAATATTAAATGGATCCAAATCTTGGATCACGAAAAAATTATTTGTTAGCACTATCCTCAAATAGGTCAACTATAGGAAACTTGTTCTAAAGATAGAAGTCACCTACATGAAACTTTTCCTAAATCTACTAGAAGTCATTCTAAAAAATATTAGACATCTTTTTAATATAAAAGTTCACAAGATCCTACTCGGAGGTTGATGGAGGTGAGAATACAATAGATTTTTTCACTTTTAATCTTGAGAAATATATAAAAAAAAAATATAAACAAATAATAATAATAATATAAAATATACAAAGGAACTTGAAAAATAAATAGATTTGAAAAATTACTTGCGTAAGAGTTAGTCATAAATGATGCTTTAAAAGAGAAATTAAGAGGTCATATGAATATGAATATGAAAATTTGAAAATTAATAAGAAATAATATCTTTTAAGTGTATTAATTACGTTTTTGAACTTTTAAATGTAAACAAAAAGATAAAAAAAAGTCAAATTAAAATCATAACCATATAAAAATTACATATAACTATTTCACTATCAAATTAACTTTTATTATTTATATACACTAAAAAAATATATAAATATTTATCTTCTTTAT
>JZKD02S1119712.1:52918-80160 GCA_000966675.3 Picea glauca | reverse complement strand
CAAGCTTGAAGAGGGAGACTTCCAGGAGGCCTAACTTCTTCATTTTTCGACCGATTGAGGTGCCGAAAGAGCCCAGACAGGGGTTTTGGGACACTGGGAAGCCATTGGAGCAGTCCGTTTGTCAGTTTGAGCATTGTAAGACATGTTTTTTGAGAAATTTTTGAGCAATTAATAATAATGATCCATTGGAAGCTGGACCAGGAGATGTAGCCCATAAGAGGGGCGAACTCCTTTATCAATTGTTGTGCACATGTGTTTATGTTCAATGTTTATGTTGTTGTCTATGTGTATTTTGCATGAGTAATCCTAAATTTATGTGTTGCAAATTGATCCTGTTGCTTTAAACACATAACATTTCACTTGCAATAATTATTCAAAATTTTCAAGTCTTCTTCATTTTTAGATCAACCGAGGACTGGTGGTCAGCTTGTCGACCATCTATGGCTGCATTTATCCCATGATCATGTCACCCACTATCGAGGCTTCTTGCAAATTGTGAACAATAGTTCTGTTTGTTGCAGTTAAACATGGACAGTTCTTCATTATATGAGGCTCTCCATACTCCCAACACTTTAATGGCTCGCAGGAGTTGTCCCCAAACTTCTTCATTCCTAGGTTTACCGGTTTACTTCTACCTTGCGTATTCAGATGATTGGAGTGAAAATCCTTCCTTGGGAAACTTTTTGTTGCATTCCGATAAGGAGCTAGCTAGTATCCCTTCTTCCACTGGTGCATTCCATCTTTCTTCTTATCCTTCCAGGTCTTGGAAAACTCTACCCGTTGTTTATACTAGTCATAGCACATTCATGCCTTCCTGAATGCCTTAATAAAGGATTTGGGGTTGTCAAACGCAATTCTGTCCTTGTAGGACTATGGTAAACAGCTTAAGAATCACTGGATTTTTACCTTATCCTCCTGGATGTATGGTACAAACCTTATTAGTTCCAGAAATTTATTTATAAGGTCCTCCATCGTCATTTGTCTGAGTCGTAACTCATAAAATTCTTTCGTCTTCCTTTCATAATAGATTTCAGAAAGGTATCATTTCTTAAAATACTTCTTAAAGTCGGACCATTCCAACTATTTCTCCTTTAGGCCCTTGGCTAATTTCAGGTTCTACCACCAAATGTTGGCCTTCCCCTTCAGATTGTAGATTGCCATTCTAACCTTCATGTTACTAGAATAGTTGTAGATTTGAAAGTATTTTTTGATGTTCAATAACCATGCCTTGGCTTCTTCTCCTGTCCTCGATTCTCCATCAAAAGTAGTTGGTTTAATCTTTTTAAATTCTCCTTCCAGGTGGTCTGTTTGTTTTCTTTTTTTGTCTGGTATGGTTTTGTCTTCAGCTAAAGGTGTCCCTTTAGATGAACTGTCTCATTTTTCTGTTTTCGCACCAGAATTCTTGGAGGCCCTTTTGCTGACCTCTTCCTCATGGTTATCATCTTTTGGGCTTTTCTTGGTTACTATACTACACAGTAGGACTTCATTTATCTCTTGTTGTTCCTACCATGTGTTCTTTAATTTTTCATTGTCAGGCTTGAAAACTTGTAGTTCAACAATAAGGTTCCTCATTGTTTCCAACACCTCTATGGGTGAGCTTCCATCACTGTTCTGTCTTGGATCTCTAGGAGGTCCTTGTTGTGGATTCTCTTCCACCCTAATTTCTGTACCTTATTGAGCTGCCATTATTCAACATGAAACATAAAAGCTTTATGTTTGTAATCCACAAGATTTATTAGTTTTTCATAAATCAGAATATATACTAAGTAATTAATGTGGCCTTGTTCAGGCCCAGTGTTGTAACTTTTGCTCTGATACCATATGTAGTGAACCTCACTTTTACCATAAAAAAAATAAATCAATATATAATTCCATTTTGTTTAAGCTTAGAAGTTAAGAGAAGGTAAGATTCAATTCGATCCATACTGGCATTATTACACCAGTCTAGTTTACTTCGAACAGAACATTTTTCAAAGTAATCAGTTCCGCACATTTAATTATGCTTGTGATTGCAAGTCTGGATCTTCATGACTACTAGAACAGTAGGTAACTTGGCTGTCTACTATGTGCGCATGTAAAGGTGAATATTATCATTTTTACTGTAGAAAAATTCACTTTAACCCTCTATTAACATCTGTACTTAATTCCCACCTACAAGTAAGTATATACCTATATCTTCTCTATATAATAATTTAGGTAATTATCATGCCCTGTACAACAATGACCTGTAATATGAACTGTTATTATTGTACTTCTATCCCGGATGAAGATCCTCCAACGTTTTCTACCAGTCCATTCATTACAGTATTTGAGTTGTTCCTATAGCAATAATTCCTACTATGTTCCTATAGTTTTGTGAGGGAACAGAGGTCAATCGGGTTTTCGGTGATTACAAGTGCCAAATAAAAAAAGGACCCCGCTGTTTGCCAAAATCCGAAATACAGAACGACTGTGGGCCAGCACTTCGGGGTTTCGAGGTTCGAGGTTTCGTGAGTACAAAAGCCAGACATCAACACACCACATTTCCAGAAATTGCGAAAAGATGCCAAGCACTTCGGGATTTCGGGGTTCAATATTTCGTGAATACAAAAGCCAAACATCAACACACAACAACTCCCCAAATTCCAAAAAGTGATCAACACTTTGGGATTTCGGAGTTTAGGATTTCGCGAGTATAGAAGCCAACATCAACACACAACAACTCCCGAAATTACGAAAAGTGATCAGCACTTAGAGGTTTTGGAGTTCGGGATTCCATGAATACAAAAGCCAAACATCAACACACAAAAACTCCCAAAATTGTGAAAAGTGATCAGCACTTCGGGATTTCGTGAGTACAGAAGCCAACATCAACACACAACAACTCCCGAAATTGTGAAAATTGATTAGCACTTTGGGGTTTTGGAGTTCAGGATTTCACGAGTACAACAACTAAACATCAACACAAAACATTTTCCGAAGTTGCGAAAAGGTAAGGTGGGATCAACACTTCGGGGTTCGAAATATCGCGACTTCAAAAGTCAAAACATCAAAACACCATAATTTTTGAATTGCGAAAGGAAGGTGGGACCCGCATTTCGAGGTTTCGGGGTTCGAGACTTCGTGACTTCAAGTACCCAACAACAACATATACAAACTTCCTAAATGCGAAAAAGGAAAGGTGAGACATGCATTTCAGGATTTCAGGGTTCGGAACTTTGCAAGTTCTAGTGTCCAAACATCAACATATACAAACTTTCGAAATGCAAAAAAAGGGAAAGGTGAGACCCGCATTTTGAGATTTCGGGGTTCGAAACTTCGCGAGTTCTGGTCTCCAAACATCAACATATACAAACTTCCGAAATGCGAAAAAAAAGGAAAGGTGAGACTCGCATTTCAGGATTTCGGGGTTCGGAACTTCGCAAGTTCCGATGTCCAAACATCAACATATACAAACTTCCAAAATGTGAAAAAAGGGAAAGGTGAGACCTGCATTTCGGGATTTCGGGGTTCGAAACTTCACGAGTTCCGATGTCCAAACTTTCGAAATGTGAAAAAAGTGAAAGGTGAGACCTGCATTTCAGGATTTCAGGGTTCGAGGTTTCATGGTTTCCAATGCCCAAACTTCTCCTACAACAACTCCTGAAATGCGAAAGAAGGGAAAAAGGATTAGCGCTTCGGGGTTTCATAATTTCCTAAAATTCGTCATAAACCTTAACTGTGGAAAGGGTAGACCGTTTTAAACAAAACAAGGAAAGCATAAAAATCTTCTAATAGGCATCAATTCTCATGATTGTTTAGCATTTGACAAACAAAAGGGGTTTTCCAGATCTCCTTAACTTTCCAAATTTTTCTCTTTACTGGTGTCCTTACTTTCCTTCGGTGAGACAGTAGGTGTGGAAGGATTCAATATCCATTTACCTAACAGAATTCTAAAGGTCTAACTAATGAGTTTTATACGCTTATATTCTATAAAAGGGTACAATAGGATAATAGTTTTCTATATAAGGTAATTTCTATTATATTCACTTAGAGTCACTTTTAATCAATGTATTATATGTTAACAGTACTAGATCTGTGCATCTAGTATATACATGAATGTGAATTTTATTCCATAAGAGTTTGGATGTCTATTATGAATTTCGTGACGACAGATAGATAGATTACATTCACGAAGGTAATTTCATCTTCCGCAACAAATATATATATATATATATATATATATATATATATATATATACTTCAGCAGACATATGTGAACATTCCAGCAGACGTATTATAACTATATATAGATACAGATTTCCTTCACACATATTCCTCACATGAAAATATATTTTCATTCAATTAGTTTACTTTAACGCAATTAAATATAATCACCCAACAGATACATGACATCAATCAAACATAGCCATTCAAAATAGAGAAGGGTAGATCAACATATCTGAATTAAATCTGCAGAAAAACAAAGGGACCAACAACATTCCTCCCAACTGTAGAACAGGGCAGCCAAAGTCACTTGCCCGATTCACCCTCTAGCCTGACCATGAATCCATGAGAGCAAACTTGGAAACTCCTCAACAATGTCCTTCAATTCCAACAGTTATCCTCTTGCCTCACACTTACTCAACAGTGCTCATAATAGTAAGACAACTTTGTTTCAGCATGATCCTCTTGCCTCACGCTTACTCAACAGTGCTTATAACAACAAGAGAGCTCAAAAATATTTTCCCCAACATACTTGGCAGCGTCCTGCCTCCTCACATATGCTATTTATCAATTTTTTGCCCGGGTCTTTTTCCCTCCTTTGGGGATTTTCGCAGCTCTCTTAATCCCTGATTTTCAGGGGCTGCCAGTGGCCAAATATTTTATTTTCCACTTCTCATAATCAACCTAGAGGCAGTTCCAACATGTTCCCCACTCATGGAGTCATGGTCAACTGATTTTGACATGGTTGTTCTATTTGTCCTCCTGTAATTAATATAAATATTCTGTTGTGATACAAGTGTCATAGTCAAACAGTTAGTTGAGTCCAAACAGATCTCTGCCCAACAGTCACGATAATTAAATACAATTATTAAATTCGAAATTTGGAATTGCCATAAATGACAAAAATTTTCGAGATTCGAATTTGCCAAAAACGGAAATAAATTTCTAGCACATAAAAAATATTTTATTTTTGGGGGATGTCACAAATACCTCCCTGAAGAACAACTATGCTACCTGTATGGCCTTGTAGTCTGTGGGTATGGTGAATAAATGTGCAAATTTGGTCAGTCTGTCGACCACCACAAATATACAGTCCTTTCCTTGCACTCTAGGAAGGCCTATAATGAAATCCATGGAAATGCTCTCCCATTTCTGCTCTGGAATGGGTAGAGGTTGTAGTAGCCCTGCAGCATGTGTCTGCTCGGACTTGTTCTGCTGACAAGTCATGAACTCTCGTATGTGTTTCAGAACATCATCCTTGAGACCCTTCCATGAGAATCTCTCCTTGATTTGCTTATATGTTTTGAAGTACCACTGATGACCTGTTGTAGGCGAATCATGACACACCTTTGGAATTTTCCCCTTCAAGGTGGATTAAGGAACCAAGTAGATCCATTCCTTGTAAAAAATGACGTCATCCAGAACCTAGTATCTATCATTAATCACCTGTCCATCGATCACCTCACAAGAAAATTTGTTTTTGCAGTATTCCACAAACAAATGAGCTTTCCAATCTATACAAATGTCCATCAACAATTATCTTGCTAGCCTCCTGGACAAGGCATCTCCCACTATATTCCTTTTTCCTTTGACATACTCAATGTCAAAGTCAAAGGCTTGGATCTTTGAGACCCACTTATGTTATCTCTCACTGAGGTATTTTTGATCAAGGAAATACTTGAGACTGTTATGATCAGTCTTCACTACAAATCTGTTGTCAACCAGATAGTGCTTGAATTTGGTTAAGGCATGCATGATTGCTACCATTTCCTCGTCGTAGATCGGATAGAGTCTCTTCGACTCATTAATCTTCCTTCTCTCAAACACAATGGGGTGTCTCTCCTGCATCAAAACGGCTCCAATTCCCACCCCTAATGCGTCACACTCTAAGATAGATGACCGCGAGAAGTCTAGAAGGGCTAGAACAAGGCATGTGCTCATAACCTCCAATTTGTCAAATGTCTGCTGGGTCTCCTCTGTCCACTGAAAAGAACCCTTCATGGTCAAGTCTGTGAGTGGTGCTCCCAACTGTAAAAAACCCTTGACGAATCACCTATAGTAACTGCATAACCCAAATAATCCTATCAACTTCGTGAGATTCTTGGGCATTGGCCAATTCAAAATGGCCCTGATCTTTTCCTAATGAACCTGTACTCCCTTCCCACTGATGATATGCTCCAAGTACAATATTTCTCTCATGCCAAACTCACATTTGGATTCCTTGGCATATAAAGACGGTGCCTGGATAATATACAATACCTCCCCGAAATGTGCTAGATGCTCATCCCATGTCATCGAAGAGCACCAAGATGTACTTCCTCAATTGTCCCCTAAATATATGATTCATGGAAGGCTAGAAAGTGGTTGGTGCGTTGGTCAACCCAAATGGCATGACTAAGAACTCAAAGTGTCCAAAATGGCACTAGAACGATGTCTTCTCAATTTCCTGCTCCGTGATGTTGATCTGATGGTATCCTAAGCTTAGATCAATCTTAGTGAAGAAGACTGCCCCATGTAACTCATCCATCAGCTCATCTATGCGTGCAATGGTGTAATGATTCTTGATCGTTTTCTTGTTGAGTTCTTTGTAATCAATGCACATTCATAACGTGTTATCCTTCTTAAGTACCAGGACGAGTGAAGATGCAAAAGGACTCATGTTGGGCTTCATGTGCCCCATAGCCAGCAATTCTTTGATTGCTTTCTCAATCTCGTCCTTAAATTTCTCGGGGTGCCTGTAGGGTGTTGTAATTACCGATGTAGCCCCTACCTCTAACGCAATCATGTGCTCAAAGCCCTTGTCGGGCGGTCTCCCTGGTGGTATCAGCGCAAATACTAACTCATACTAACCTAGAATCTATACTTTAAGAAAGTCGTAATCTCGAAGCTAATTCAAGGACTTTCCAAGCCTCAGCTATAGTAGAATTTAAATATTGATAACTCTAAGGTTGTCTGTTATAAAAGACACTGAAACAAATAACTGGCTTAGCCTCATGCGTCGACCCACTCTTATAGCATGGCAAGTTTCTCGCTACTAATCACTGGGTCAAAATAATTAGGCGGCCCGCCTTTGTCTAAAATAGTTAAGAGGCTGTGGAATCGTAATCTTTGTACAGAATACCGTTGGATGTCAAAGATTGATTTTTTGCAAATGTTCTATATCCATGAGGCACGAATGACATCGTCACTTGAGCCGAATAAGACCAATTTGAACCTCGACAATTACCGATAACTCTGAAACGATATAAGTCATACATTGGTTTCCTTTCACGCAGTAACGTTCATAGATTGGTTTCCCTTCACGCAGTAATATTTGACTATCATCGCACTTCGATTTGCTTTGCTTCGTTTCATCCAACACGCAGTCACTTCAGTTGTTTCAACCGATTTCTATTATGATAATCACTGTAAATGTACTTTAGTTGTGCTACTTTAATTAACTAATGTCCAAAGATCTGTCCCACGTCCAGCATGTCTAAAACTTCTAAGATACGGGCAGATGGTCACGCTTTGACAATATTTAACAGTTCCGCGCTTCGATTACGAATGATGGTCACGCTTTGACAATATTTAACCGTTCCGGGCTTCGATTCCGTTCATTCGTAGTCGACGCTGTCAAGATTATTACATGCACGGTTTTGCTTCTAGCCTTAATACCATTTGTCTCCGCATCTCCTGATGTACAACCCGACTACGTGTATCATTAACATATTCCTTACGTCTCCCGCTGTCCGAAAGTTGGCAATAAATTTCACTCCTGTTGTTCCATTGTGACGCTGTACGTGCCAAACATATAACCTCCTCTTTTGATTTTTAAGTCTTCATCCAATTCATTGATGCAGATTCGTATATCATTTTCAACTATTGATTTCGGGATAGGTATGAAATGTTGTCTGGCATAAAAATACGATACAGGTACTACCAAACACAAATACATTCAAAACAAAAATACTGAAATGTGTCAAATCCTTGATTCTGAATGGAACGTTTGACAATTCCTCATGTCAAACGTGGATAATACACGTACATTTATTAAAATAATATGTTCCTAATGATCAAGTTGTGTTAATGGGAATGGCAACGTGGATGTGGCATACATATACTTCTCAACAACTTAGTACAATGGCATAATCTAAATAGTTGTCTTCACACTATTAACAACTTGTCATTCACACTATTTATTTTAATATAGATGATCTTAAATTGCTTTCACTAATACCATTTATTTATTTTTAATTATTTTTGGGGGGTTTGCTCATATCAACAAAAATAACATTGTGTGTTATGTGAAAATTGGAATGAAATTGTTTCGCATGAATAGGCCTAACTCTTCACTTTCATGCTTGTTAACGAGCCATCTTGTTTTGCCTTTCATGAGGTGGGTTGTTGAATTACCTTATGTATCTATCCAAACTGCAAATGTACCTAATTACTCTTCGAACAACAACTATGATGATAATGATTATTAACGTCCACTAAGACCGAATTGGTCTATCGAACCTTAAGAGGGTAAGTGATTACTTGTGATTCTTTAGAATTTTGTTTCTGCGCTCCAAAAGCATTAAGAGAAGCTTTTCAAGATCACCATACTTTTGTTGAGTTAAGATGCTAGGAAGGTTGGTACTATGATAAATATTTTGAAAGTGAGATCTAATATGGGTATAGGTTGGACAATCTAAGAGAAAGTGATTTTCATCTTCAACCTTCTTAGTGTCACAAAGGTGACACACTCTTTCATCCCATGGCATTTTAGGAATTGACCAATGCCTAGTTTCACTATGGAGGTCGTGAGAATATGTTCTTATCTTAGCAATGCTTAATTTTTTCATTACACTTGGCAAAACATACAAATAATTTTGATCTTCTAGATTAGGGCTCATTACATCTTTATAATACCTTAATTTTTTTTTCTTCTAACTCTTTATCACACCACATTTTCTCTTTAAATTTTGATTTGATGTTTTTTTTAATAGTATCTGTTTTTGGAAAAATGGTTTCTTCCGTGATTCCCCAATATTTTATCAAAGACCGGGCGTCTTTATGCCATCCTCGCTTGATTTGATGGTGTGTATGACTTGATTTTGAAGCAATTTTAGGTAGCCTCTTGTCTTCCATGTTGTTTAACCTATTATTATACATTAGGTATCTAGTCATAGCCATGATGGTGTGTATGACTGTACAAGTTTTCTTCTTTTGAGTCTTCCTCTCGTTCCTTTTTCATTGCACATGCTGATGCTTTGAGTGCGATTTGGAATGAAATATTTCGACATAACAACAACAGATGTTTGCAGCAGTTGAGCATACAAAAATTAGTGCTTGGTCTTCCTAAATTTTCTTGTACTTATGGAGCTTGTCTAGGTTGTGTCCTTGGAAAACAACATTAAGATCATTTTCCTAAAGGAAAATCCTTGTGTACTACAACACCTCTTGAGTTGGTACATAGTGATCTCATGTCATTTCCAACTCGCTCATTTTCAAGGGCTAAGTATGCACTCACTTTCATTGATGACTTCTTACATCTCTCTTGCATATACTTTCTTATGTAAAAGAGTGAGGTATTTTCTACTTTTAAGGACTTCAAGGCCTTTCTTGAGAAGCAATCATCTCTTTTCATCAAGAAACTACGCAAAGATAATGGGGGGGAATACGCCAATGAGACATTCACATATATTTGTAGAGAACATGGCATTCAACATCATCTCTCTGTTCCCTACACCCCTCGACAAAATGGCATTGTTGAAAGAAAGAACCGAACCCTGAAGGAAATGGAAAAATGTATGATTCGGTCCAAGAACATAGCACCTTCTCTCTGGGATGAGGCAGTAAATTGTGCAAATTATATTCAGAATAGGGTGCCTCATAGGGAAGTTCTATATAAGACTCCATAGAAAGATTGGAGCCATGTTAATCTCGATCTTTCTATTTTTAGAGTATTTTGAAGTCTAGCATGGGCCTTGATTCCAGTGGAAAAGCGCAATGCTATGGTGAAGAAGAGAGAACCATTGATATTCATTGGTTACTGTGAGGATATGAAGGCATCTAAGTTATTTGATCCTATTTTTCTAAAGAATTCTTCTTTCGAAGAGCCATATGTTTTGGTGAAGGCTTCAACCCCACATCAAATACTTCTCCATCCTCAGGTTGTCATTTTCACAATGGTGTTGAACATCTTCACAGTTTTTGTTTTGTAGAAGATGATGACGATGACCATTTTGAAGATGAAAATCATCTAGAAGAAAATATTCCACCCACACCAACAGAGCATGAGCAGCCAACAACTTGCTCAAGAACATGAACAACTTGATCAAGAACCACATCTTAGGAGCATCTTTCATGAGACAAAGAGGCATCACAAGTATGGTTATGAGCCAACTGATTTTAGCTATTCTTCCACAGTTCGATCACAAGCAACATTTATCTCTCTTTTGAATCATGCTATCTCAAATGAACCACAACAATTTTCTGATGCTATTGGGATACCTGAATGGGATGATTCCATGACAGAGGAGTATTTTCATTGATGGAGATTGACACATGGTGATCCATAAATGGATTGAGTACTACTCTCCCAAATGTTTACAATGTGAGGATCTTAAAATTGACTATGGCTTATACAGGTTTTATTGAGCACATTAGTTCATTTATCATAAAGCATTACAAGCATAAACATAATACAAATGAACATTAAGGAGTATAAAATACACGAAGGCAAATAATAGAGAGACAACCAATGTTGATAAAGGAGTCCACCCCTCCACCTCTGGGGTTACGTCTCCGGACCTGCTCCAACTGGAATGCAGATCTTCTATATTCCTTCTTCAAAGTGAGCTCTCAAATATTTCTTACATTCAAGGACTATGGCTCTTCATTAGCTCAGCACTATGGCTTTCAATAGATAAGCACTCTCTCCTTTCCTCTCCTCCTTCAACATGGCTCACATAAGGAATATATACACTGTTTCCTTACTCACTCTCCAACTAAGAGCATTAATTACAAGATCCACAATTGTAGGAATAAGATCCTTAAAAGTAGGATCTTCAACCATCTTAGGCTTAAAAATGGAAAAGTCTCAAAACTACCCAACCATGCCCTTGATTCTCTCAACCTACAATTGAGATAAAAATGGGAAATTGGTGTGAGGTGGTTTCTCACATGAAAACCAATTTCCATAATTAATAAATGAATAATATGTGAGACAAATTTTCTCTCACAAATATTAATCATTTAATTACAAGTGAATAATAATAATGCAYKAGTTATTAAAACWCATAAAATGCATAATTAAATGCATGAGCACTTCATAAAGCATTTATCAAACTAATATGAAAAATGCATGAAGTATTTTTCCCACAAATGCATAATTAAATGCATGAGAAATATAACCCAAGAAAGAATCATTTAAACACTTTTGTCGCCACCTTGGAATCAACATGGCACTAAGTTCTTTCACGTGCGGAGATCCCTTCGGATCACACCTCCCCACAAAAGAAACTTTTGGTCTCCAAAAGTATCAGCTTCAATCCATCATCAAGTGCATGCAAATGTCTCTGAAAGGCACGTTCCCTTAAGACTCCTTCACCCCTGTTCTTCGGAATCGGAACACAACACCAACACCTACAATTGTTGCAATGCAAATGCCTAAAAAAGGCACATCCCCTCAAGACTCCTTCACCTATGTTCTTTAGAATCAGAATGAAAATGCCCACATCTGCAATTGCTGCAACCTGTAATTGATGTTAACCTGGATCTATGACTGATCATACCTATTTACACATTTTTTTTGAAACACTTGCCAAGAGTTTATAACTACACTCATTGGTCAAGTTTACATGAAAATGCCAAAAATAGGTTTGCCTCAATCAACTTTTTACAAATAAGCCAACAAGACTTAATGCGCAAAAATACGCCTCACTCTTCCTCATGTAAGAGTGGCTAAACAAGCCTTTTTCAATGCTTCATGATCATTTTACATCAAATTACAAGGCAATTCTTATGCCAACTCAAATGCCGAGATATGCACCAATGGGAAACTTCTATGGTTCTATGTAGCCATTACAAAAATGTGCATCATGGCCAAAATATGCACTAGGTAAACTATGGCCTTTACATGGCAATTACATCAAATTTTGAAGGCAATTTTGATGTGCCAAATTTTCAATTGCACTAGTGGTGAAAAAACCAAAGTATAGAAGCATCTCCGGGCAAACTTTTGCATGTTGTCACCAAGGAGACCCCGACTATGACATATCTCATGCACATATATAAGTATTTAAAACTAGGGTATATGATCAAAACAAAAGTTTTAATAGTCATCTTTACCAGATCTGATGCTTGGCATATGGATGTTTCCTTCATTCGAACTCCAAACAACAAACTATATAGTCCTCGAAAGTGCGGGAAATGATGGAGAAATAGTCCAAAGTCTTGGCTCTTGATTCTTTTTCTATGTAATGGCCTGTGTGACCTGCAACAATCAAGTCTCAGCACTTAAATAAATCTGAGTAATAAGTCTTGGCTCTATGGAGACTTCCCATCAATCAATTCACCACCTCGTGGCACTTTACTGTCCTAACATACTTGATGTGCCCCTTCTGTTGCTGCCAGCAAAACGAACAAAAATATAATGGCACTTGTATCCAGAAATTCCAAAGCACCAACACTCTGCTTTGCAGCCTCGGTAGCTCAACTCCAATGAAGTCACCAAACAAGCCATGAGACAACTCTCAAACATGGCTAGCAACAGGGGGCTGGGATCCACCGCCACCGAGGAAGGACAAGAATCCGACCGCCGGCTCCTGCTCATCCAAAAACAGATCTTCGGTAACCCTAAATGCACCATGGGCACAAACTATACCCAATCCAACCATAAGCTCCGAGATGAGTAATGACCCAACGCTCGTGAGAAACACGATAACAATGGTGAGCACCGTCATGATATCTCACATGATAGCTATGCAACTTTGTATGTATCCCGAACAATGGATAACTTGGCAAGAAGACCAGATAAATGGAGAAGTGAACCAACTCCATCTGATATCCTCATATGTGCAAAACCAGTTTCCCTTATAAATTCTAGCTTCAAATACTCGGGCATATCATAATTTTTAATCACACGAAAAAGTGTTGTAATTTATAGAAACTGCCCTCTACAAACTGTTCATTGAAGGGCACGATGAAAAGAACAATCCTGTGCTAGGAACAATTGTCTGAACGATTAGTTTTCATAACAGAATAGTGACAACGATGCTTATAAACATGTGCGCCTGATAAATTCGCATGGAACCGCCACATTGGCTCACAAGAAGTAGGCGACGTGATTCTGGAGGTGTATTTAAGATTTGGTGGGATTTTCCCATGATCTTTTCCTTGATCTATGTGGAGTAGATCCGCTCCCCATGCTTCTTCCTTGTAGTAATATGCAATGGTGGGTTTCCATTTCTGTCAGGTAGCATGACTTTTGAAGTTGCGGAATCCATTTTTGAGCTTCTGGACTGGATCAATAACAATCTCATTCGCCAATTTCTGGGTCACGTCTTCCGCTGCAACTGCAACCTTTTGTTACAACTTATCGGTGATTTTCCCGATTTTCTTGACAGTGGCAGAGAGCAGATTCGGGTATTGCTTCAGTAATTTATTGAAGAAT
Organism: Picea glauca; assembly: GCA_000966675.3. Classification (NCBI taxonomy): domain Eukaryota; kingdom Viridiplantae; phylum Streptophyta; class Pinopsida; order Pinales; family Pinaceae; genus Picea; species Picea glauca. The sequence continues at coordinate 66,332 of JZKD02S1119712.1, read as the reverse complement.
GCGTTCTGGAGCAGGTAGGGTCTCTTCAACATCATCATTTGTGGAATTAGAATTTTTAATGACGCTAATCCCTCCTGGTCTGAGAAACCTCGTGAGCTCCAATAGCCATTGCTTCGTGTGGAGTCCAAAGATCGATTCGACAGAGCCTTCAAACGCCAAAGGAGGGACACTCATTGACTCCACTCCTACACCGATGCCAATTTCATAAAACCCAGCTTTAATTTCAGCTTCAACAGGTTTAAGTCTAGTCTTTTCAATCAGTGCCTTCAAAACAGGAGCCAGCAAGTCATCAGCAAGAGTATCCTTGAATTCTCCATGTTTAGCCTTGCATATAGGGGTACGATAGGCTGCAACAATGACAACATCATCACCAAACTCAGCAGCTCTTTCATAGGCAGCACTGTCTCCAGCAGCACATACTGAAGCCACCATAAGTTTGTTTTTCACTGCAACACGTGAAAAGTTCTCATTGTTCACTGCTGCAGCACACAAATCAGTAAGGCGTCCATTCTTTGTGCTCAGTGCTGTGGAAATTTGAACCAGGGACTAGGCTCCTTCTGTTCGCTGCAGCTCTCCCAGTTTCTTCTTTTCTTGCCATACCTGTTTCAGTTTCGAGATCTGGCCTCCCATTTCATCTTGTTCCCAGTATAATCCTTCCCACCAAGGGAAAGGCAAGCAGAGAAATGGCGACCAGGGGTAGTTGAGAGGAATATAAGGAAGGTTGTGGTCATCGATAAGAGACAACTTTCTCATCCGAAGGTCGTTTGGCGTGATTTTCACGCCATTGGATTTCTCTCGTCCAGGTCTTCGCAATGACACCATTACTTCTTGATTTTGAGTCAGAAAATTTTTGAGTGTTTTCCATCAAAAGGGATATACTTGCCCCCATAAAACTCGAAATTTTGCAACATAGCAGAAATACAACTTGCAAAAACATTATGAACTGCTTACCGAACCAGCACCAAACACTTTCATCTTGTAATCGTGCTTTTCCAATGGTGGATGGAGCCTCCTTCTTCACAGGATCTTTTACATTCTTCTTGCTTGACTTGTGGCGAATTTCAGGGTGCAATTTCCAACACTTCTTCTCCCAATGGCCACTAATTTTGCAGAAATTGCAGAAATTCCTTCGTCTTCCATTCCGCTGTACATTCCTTATAGGAGGATATGAAAGGTTCTTCTTCTGCTGGGTCTCACTTATCATGGACACATCCATCTTCTTAACCCACATTTTCTATGTTTGATGCTTAACTACATCATGGTTAGAAGATCTATGGAAGCAATCATTTCTCTTATATGTAAAAGAAGAACTTGAATGATTGTTATACCTTCCTGACTTGTTCTTGAACTGATGAGGAATAACTGTCTTGATTCCCTTCTTGGAATCCGGTGGTGAAGAGATGGCTTTCGTTTCAGCAACTTTCGAACATTCTCCTTTCTCTTCATGTCCATAACCCAAGCCTGCAAATGGTTGTCTTGGTACAACCTCCAATGGCTGGGTGACTCCTTCACCATTAATGCCAAGTCCACCTCCTCTATACCCCATCTTCGTGAGGATCTTCATGCCAACATTAGTTTCATATTGAGAGAAAACAGAACATGAAGAAACATCATATACCTCGATTTGAGATGAAACATCCATCTTCTCAACCTTCTGCAACTTAGCCAATAACTCTTCCTTGTCTCGTAGCATCTCTTGAAGCTCCTGCTTCTCCTCTTCAGCTACTTGCAAAAGTCTTCTCAATTCTGCATTGTCAGCTTGAATGCTTTCATTGATCTCTTGCAACTCTTGCATTCTTTCAGCATGCTTCGCTCCTCTGCCCATCCTGCAAAGCAGTCACCTGCTCTGATACCACTTGATTTGTAAACGGGTTGAGTACTACTCTCCCAAATGTTTACAATGTGAGGATCTTAAAATTGACTATGGCTTATACATGTTTTATTGAGAACATTAGTTCCTTTATCATAAAGCATTACAAGCATAAACACAATACAAATGAACATTAAGGAGTATAAAACACATGAAGGCAAATAAGAGAGATACAACCAATGTTGATAATGGAGTTCACCCCTCCACCTCTGGGGTTACGTCTCTGGACCTGCTCCAACTGGAATGCAGATCTTTGATATTCCTTCTTCAAAGTGAGCTCTCAAAGCTTTCTTACATTCAAGGACTATGGCTCTTCATTAGCTCAGCACTATGGATTTCAATAGCTAAGCACTCTCTCCTTTCCTCTCCTCCTTCAACATGGCTCACATAAGGAATATATATAGTCTTTCCTTACTCACTCTCCAACTAAGAGCATTAATTACAAGATCCACAATTGTAGGAATAATATCCTTAAAAGTAGGATCTTCAACCATCTTAGGCTTAAAAATGGAAAATTCTCAAAACTACCCAACCATGCCCTTGATTCTCTCAACCTACAATTGAGATAAAAATGGCAAATTGGTGTGAGGTGGTTTCTCACATGAAAACCAATTTCCATAATTAATAAATGAATAATATGTGAGACAAATTTTCTCTCACAAATATTAATCATTTAATTACAAGTGAATAATAATAATGCATGAGTTATTAAAACTCATAAAATGCATAATTAAATGCATGAGAACTTCATAAAGCATTTATCAAACTAATATGAAAAATGCATGAAGTATTTTTCCCACAAATGCATAATTAAATGCTTGAGAAATATAACCCAAGAAAGCATCATTTAAACACTTTTGTCGCCACCTTGAAATCAACATGGCACTAAGTTATTTCACGTGCGGAGATCCCTTCGGATCACATGGGATCTCATTCGTCTTCCTAGGGGACGAAAGCTAGTTCATTGAAAATGGGTCTATAGGACCAAATATGCAGCAGATTGCTTTGTTGACAGGAAAAAGGCGCGTCTTATGGCTAAGGTATTTTAACAGGTTTAATGGATTGATTACTCTAAGACATTTTCCCATTCTACCAAGATGAATTCTACACGCCTTGTGATTTCTCTTGCTGTGTCCAAAAGCTAGTCAGTATACCAAATGGATGTGAAGAGCGCCTTTCTGCATGGTGATTTACATGGGGAAATACACATTGAGCAACCTCTTGGTTTTGTCCAAAATTCTTCTATATTTTGTAGCCTCTAACGTTCTTTTTATGGTGTCAAGAAAGATCCTCGAGCTTGGTATGAGAAGATGGATATCTTTTTGATTTATTTAGGGTTTTATCTTTGTCATTCTGATCCTACAGTTTACACTCAGAGGTAGAGCATTGATATCTTCATTCTGGTTTTGTATGTAGATGATTTAATTCTCACAGGGAGTTCTTCATCTAGATTCAGAGTATTTAGAAAGAGTTGATGGGACAAATTGATATGATAGATCTAGAAGTTTTTCATTATTTTCCTGGTCTACAGGTTCTTCAGTCTTCCGAAGGAATCTCCATTTTCAGCAGAAGTATGCGCTTGATTTACTTCAATGATTTGGCATGGTTGATTGTAAAATTTCCCCTACTCCATTTCGGTGAGGAGTTTCCCTTTCTTGCAGTTTCTCCTCACCACATGTCAATCCTTTGTTGTATCGACAACTAGTTGGTAGTTTGTTGTATTTGACTCATAAACGTCCTGACCTCTCTTTTGCAGTAGGACTTGTCTCTCGATTCTCTCAATACCCTCATGAGATTCAGTGGAATGCAACAAAGAGAATTTTGTGGTCCACTCAGGGTACTATCAATTTTGGCATTCAATACTATTCCGGTGCTTCTCATCTTATGGTATTCGCTAACTCTAATTGGGTTGGTTTGATCGATGATCAAAAGTCCACATTTGGATGTGTCTATTCTCTTGGCTCCATTCCTATTACATGGTCTTGCAAAAATCATTCTGCAACTTCTTTATCCTCTACGGAAGCTCAGTATCATGCTTCAAATATTTCTAGTCGGGAGATTCTTTGGCTTCAACAACTACTAATAGATTTTGGCATTCATCAGGATCATCCTGGACCATGCTTTGGTGTGATAATAAGAGTTCCATACACATTTCTCGCAACCGAGTGGAACATCAAAGGACAAATCACATCGAGATCCAAATGCACTGCATTAAATGGCTCATCTAGGATGGTCTTCTCAGGTTGGAGTATTTGTCTACTGAAAGGAAAGTTGCTGACATCTTCACTAAACCTTTCACATCACCTCATTTTCTTCAGCTACGATCAATTCTTGGAGTGAAGGAATTTGTCTCTGGGGGTTATATTGAGACCTATTATCTTCATTTTTTTATGTTGTTTTCTCTCTTTATGGGAGGATTTTTTCCTACATGTTTTTTCCTTTTCTCCAGTAATGAGAGTTTGTATTTGGGTACCTTAAGAGGCCTAGTAGTCGGGACCCAATTTTAAGTTTTTTTTGTACTTCCCTAAGTTTCACTTATGTGGGCGTGTTGATGTATAAGTTTTCTTAGGACAAGTGTAGAGACCATAAAATACAAATTTTAATTCAATTAACATATATTTCCTTTCTCTATACGTAAATTGTTCATTCACATCCTACAAGCATAAAAATTCTGCTAGAATTCAAATCTATTTACATCATGAAAATAACGAAACATAACAAAATTTAATTACCTCTTCCTAATGATAATTTTTCCATTGACCTGGTTGTCTAGCCTCCTGCTACCTGATGTGTTGACCAACTCTGCCCAAACAATGTTTTTTCCCTGCTAGCTAGGAGCAGCCTGTCCAGCTTCCTAGCTCTATGATACCGTAAAGCTATCTTGGCCCCTGTGTCCAAAAGCCACGCAAACCGGTGCCCCCCGTAATGATCTCCAAGACTGTAGAACTCCAACACAGAAACAGAAAATCCAAGCCCAGAAACTAGAACTCTCCCCCTCCAAAATGCTTCCTCCCCCCAATAATGATGATCCCCCTCCTCGTAAGACTCCTCTTGTCATATGCCCCTCCCCCGACTCTCTTCCCACTCATTAATATATTGTCCCTTCATTATTATCTTATCTCTTTATTTTATGTCTTATCCCCTTATTAATATCTTATCCTTATATTTAATGTCTTATCCCTTCCCGCATACGTAAATTATTTAATTAAACAAATTAAAATTATTAACCCTCTTAAATTTATTAACCTGGTCATTGAATGTGTTAGGTAATTAATTAATTATTCAAAAGTTATAACAATTAATTAATTAATTAATATTTAATTAATATTAATATGCCAATCTTTTTTTAATTAAAACCATGTTAGGACAATTAATTACCTAATTAATTTTGCTTGATAATCCCTAAGCATATATTCAACTAGGGTTGTTACATACACCCACCCTTTAGAAAACTTCATCCCGAAGTTAAGGTATCTTATGGTACAAAGGAAAAGAAACATGGTTCACACATTCATAACAATTAACCGACATTATCGGTAAGTAAGTTAAGAAAACTCATACATACTAGTGTATATGTACAAGAAATGCATGTGTAGCTAGTACATACAAGTTCCGTGCATGTACTAATCCTTTAGTAATTTATGTATGCATCCAATCCAGTCAATAAGACTAGTCTTTTACAAAAGAAAACAAACCAATCAATTGTTTGAGAAATCCTTCATTTACAATTATCCGGTTCAACAATTTTATTTAGACAATTGTGGTTTAGTTATGTAATTATGAATATTCATATATATACATTTTTTTTTCTTTTTTAGAAGGGAAAACATTATCTTCCACCATAAGACAAATCTCCATACTTTCTCAACTATTTCTACTCATCCTTGCTCCCTAACTTACTTCCATCTCCATTCCTATCCTTCCTCTGCTAGACTATCTTGGAGCGTCAACTATATTGACCTAAATCCAAATAGAACCCGTAAGCGGAGGTGTCACTATCTCGACCAAGCTTCCCTCCTCCCATGACTTCAGGTTTCAGAGGATACACGGTGGGAAATGACTCCACCCCTCCTAATCATAACTAGGGTCCAAACCCTACAATGGAATATACAGTGGCACCATGTTGCTGGGGGTTTTGTCATCGTTTATTCGGTTTTGGGTAGTGTCATCACCTGAAATCCTACACTGGTCCACATATCATAGAAATGCATCCAAACCAATATAATTTCACATACTATATTCATACCATAATGTTTCTCGGCTAGTGGTCATGATATCCACTTTCATCATCATTACGTTGGCTAGTTCATATCCCATGACCTATATATTAGTCTGTAACACAAACTCATACATTTCTATGCATTATCATCATGTAGCTGCATACAATCATCATTTCTATTTGGTATCCTTTTACCAACAACTTAACATCAAATTTTTCCAGTTAGAAATAGATCTCATAATATCCCATAATTCAATTTCGACACCCATTCATAAGATTATCATTTACTAAAATAGATTGCATCATATCCAACGTCATTCTAATAGCATTTAAACATTCATTAAATTCACATTCTCACAATATGTTGCATCATATACATCATCATCAATAACATTAAACATTTGTAAAATTTACATTCACATAATAGATCGCATTACATACATCATCATCAATAACATTTAAACTTTCATAAAAGTTCATACATTTTAAAGTTTAAGTGTATCACTTAATAGTTTCATTGTGACTAGAAAATAAAGTATATAGGCCTCAGGTAATCCCGGTTGTCTGAGTCAAAAGGTGGTGTTACATACACCCAACCCTCGAGAAACATATTCTCAAGGTGGAAAAAAATGTGAGGGATAGTCACGTCCTAGTGTCTTAGCTTCTTCCCAAGTAGCAGATCCTGGACTATACTTGTCCCACTGGACCTTAACTTGGTCTACCAGACGATTTCTGAGTTGTCGAACCCTATGGTCCAATATGCGTAACGGTTCTACCGTGAGGGTTCCCACGTCTGATACCTGCAATTCCTTCCAATTTAGTTTATGTGATTCATCAGCAACATAATGACGTAAAATATATACATGAAATACATTATGGGTTTTATGCAAGTTGGGTGGTAGTACGAGATGATAAGAAACGGGTCCAATTTTCTCTTGGATTCCAAACGGTCCTATAAATCGAGGTGAAAACTTTGCCCCCTTCCCGAACCGTATGGTACTCTTATTAGGCATGATATGAATGAAAACTTGGTCTCCCACTTCATAACTTCATTCAGTCCTATGTGCATCTACATAACTTTTCTACCTATCCCATGATTCCTTTAGTCTCTTCCTAATCTGAATCACCTGTTCCTCCATCTCTTGAATCAATTATGATCCAACTGTTACTCAGTCTTCTAGTCTATCCCAACTCAATGGCGTTCTGCATGGCCTTCCATACAAAGCTTCATAGGGTGGCATTCCGATGGAGCTATGAAAACAATTATTGTAGGCAAACTCTACCAAAGGTAGGTACTTCTCCCACTGGGTTTGATTATCCATGACATACATCCTAAGCATGTTTTCCATGAATTGATTTAATCTCTCAGTTTTCCCATCTGTTTTAGGATGATAAGTTGTGCTTAATTTCAACTGAGTGCCCAACACAGACTGCAAACTTGTCCAAAACCTAGAAGTGAATCTGGAGTCCCTATCTGAAATGATCTTCTTAGGTATCCCATGCAAACGGATAACCTCTCTTACAAACACACATGCGACATCAGTGACATCGTAAGTGTCTCTAACCGAAATAAAATGAGCACTCTTGGTTAACTTATCCACTATCACAAGAATGACATTGTGTCTATGATATGTGAGCGGCAACCCCACAACAAAATCCATAGAAATGACTTTGCATTTTGACATAGGAACATCATGTGGTTGTAGGAGGCATGTCGGGTGATGATGGTCTACTTTCACTTGTTGACACTCTAGGCACTTGGTGACGGAATGGACTATATCGCACTTCATGCGTACCCAGAAGAAGAGCTTCCTCATGTCTGCATACATATTCTTCACACCTGGATGTACACAATAGAGTTCTCTACGGGCTTCCTTCAATATGATGCTTCGAATATCCCCACTTTCAAGGATGTACATACTTCCCCAATATCTTAATAGTCCATTTTCTTCCAAACTATATCCTTCATACTTTGGATCCAACTACCTCCCACTTTGGAGGTTTGAAGTAACCTTTAAATACCAATTGTCTCCTTGGAGTTGTGTCAACACATGTTCCCTCAGATTGTCCTTTAAGGGTACCAAGGAGACGATACATGGTCTCCTACTCAAGGCATCTGCGACCACATTTTCCTTTCCCTTGATGTACGAAATACCAAAATTGTACTCACTCATAAACTCACTCCATCGCCTTTGTTTGGCATTTAGATTTCCTTGAGTGAAGAGATGTTTTAAACTTTGATGGTCCATTTTGAGCTCAAAGTTTTGCCCCACGAGATAGTGCCTCCAAATTTTCAGAGCTAGCATTACAGCTGCCAACTTTAAATCATGAGTGGTGTATAGCTCTTCATGTTTCTTCAACTTCCTTGAAGCATAAGCTATCACTCCTCCATCCTGCATTAGCACGGCCCCCAACCCTTTCTTCGAGGCATCCATGCAGACTGTGAAGTCATTTTCCATATCCGACACTCGTAGAATTGGTGCACTGGTTAGTAACCTCTTAAGCTCAATGAATTCACTATCAAATTCTTCTGTCCATTCATACCTGACCCCCTTGTGTTGAAAAGTGGTGATGGGTTTTTCTATTTTTGAGAATCCTTCCACAAATCTCTGGTAATAACCTGCTAGCCCCATGAAGCTTCTCACCTCATGGGCATTTTTCGTCACTGGCCACTCCATAATGGCCTTTACCTTTCTCGGGTCCACAGAGATTCCTTTGCCGGAAATGATATGACCTAAATAGTGAATCTCTTTCTGGAAGAAGGAACACTTCGACAATTTCCCATACAATTTGTTCTCTCTAAGGCAGGACAACACTACTCGCAAGTGTTCTTCGTGTTCTCTTTCATTCTTGGAATAGATGAGGATGTCATCTAGAAAGACTTGTACAAATCGATCTAATTACTTTTGGAATACGTCGTTCATGAGGCTCATGAATACTGATGGTGCATTGGTCAATCCAAAAGGTACTACGATGAACTCATAATGTCCAAACAGAGTTCAAAAGGCAGTTTTTGGGATATCGCCTTCCTTAATTCTTAACTGATGATACCCTGATCAAAAATCGATCTTTGAGAATACTATTTCTCCTTTCATTTGATCGAAGAGGTCATCTATTCACGGCATTGGGTACCTATTTTTCACTGTAGCATGATTTAAGTACCTGTAGTCTACACACAGTCGTAAGGATCCATCCTTCTTCTTTACAAAAATTATGGGTGTGCTCGAGGGTGAGACATTGGGCCTTATTAGCCCTAAGTCCAGTAACTCTTTCAAATGCATTTGCAATTCACAAAATTCTGGTGTTTTCATCCGATAAGAAGTATTGGAGATTGGTTCTGCACCAGGTTTTAGCTATATAGTAAAATCAAGCTCCCTCTCAGGAGGTAGTCCTGGTAACTCGTTCGGAAAAGCATCCTTCAATTCTAACAATACTGGGTACTGATCCAATGAGGGTCTCTTCCTTTCATTCAATGCTTCCACTACATAAAGTTGACACCCTTGCCTCAAGCATCACTTAACCTTCATAGTTGATATAAAGTGTAACGACACTTTTCTCCATACATCTTGGATCTCGACTAGTCTTCCTTCATCGTCGACACAAAGCACCCTCTTTGCGAAACAATATACCAAGGCTCGGTGAGATGCTAACCAATCCATTCCAATGATTAGGTCATATGCCCCGAGAGCAGTGATGTATACCTTCAACCTGGTAGTATATACTCCCATGTCTACTATACAATTATCAACACTAAGTCCTACCACTTGTTTTTCCCCCGAAGCCATCTCGACTTGTTTAAAGTCATCGTGTTTGTAGGCTACCAACCCACTCTTTTTTAATGCAGATAGTGAAATGAAACTATCTATAGCACCAGAATCAAATAAAATCTTAACATTGATATGATTTAGCATACCTGATGACTCCACCACCATGGATTGATGTTCAGTGTGGCGATCATTAACCGTTGCGTGAATTTGGTGGCTGCTACTTGCTCTCCCCATCGATTCCTTTCCTTCTCTATGTAACTCTGGGCAGACCCACTGGTAATAGGGCCCTTTGCACCCCCAACAGGTAACACGAGATTGAACCTATGCACTGTTATGTGACTGTCTTTGAAATGAGTTCCTTCCCTTGGAATGCCTGCCCCTACTAGATGTTCCCTAAGATGGTTGTGGACCTATCTACATCGTTGGCAATGAATGAGATGCTGCACTCCCTGCCATTGAAATCCCTGCGGCTATTGTCCTTAGTGTGACTCTGTTACCATATCGTGGTGGCCTTGAGCCCCCTCCCCTGAGAACTGTCCTCGGGGCCTTCCCTACGAATCCAGGACGATGTGAAAATGTTAGTGTTGTACCCCCGGTTAAGTACATGTGTTCCTTCGCATAACGCACATTTTCTACCACTTCCGCTACTGAAGACAGTTTCCACATATGCACCATAGCTCTTATCTTAGGGTTCAATCCATAGACGAAGCGTTCTGCCTGTCATTGGTCATTATCCATATACGAAACATATTTAACCAATTCCATAAATTTGATCTCATATTCTTCTATAGTTCTGTTTCCCTGTACTAAGGCATGAAATGCCCCTACCTATTGTTCCTCATAATAGGCTAGCAGATATTTCCTTCGGAACCTCTCCTCGAAAAGTTCCCAAGATACTGTGTCTGGGGTAAGATGCAGTTGTCTTTCTAGGTTGCCCCACCAGTTCAAGGTGATGTCTCTTAACTCAAAAATTGTGATATTCGCCTTTGAGTTGGATGCATAGTCCCTTAAGGAAAAACACCTTGTCATGCCTTCCAACCATGCTTCCGCGCATTCACTGGTGCGACCCCCGACAAACTACGGATGTTTGATCTTCTATAATTCTCAAGTGATGTCTTCGAGTGGAGGTCCTCCCCCTGAATCCATTGACACTTCTGGATTACCCGTTCTAGACGGTGGGGGTTCCATTTCGGTCCCTGCTGGTTGTTTCCCCTTTAAAGTGTCATTAATGGCCTCCAACGAGCGTAGTATGATATCTAGTTCATGTGATGGTGGCGGTGGCGCTGGTGGTGATGGAGGTGCTTGCGACGATGCTCCCCTGCCTCGACTCCCTCGAGTCCTAACCATCCTGTATTATTTAACCTGCATTAACCAAAGTTATTAGGGTGAGTTCAAGGACGTTTCAAACTGGTGCTACTCAAACTAGAAACAGGGTTAGGCATAAGTTTTTCTTTACTTGTCTGTAAACAGACATTACTCTCTTTAGGGGATTGGCTTGGTTAGGATTATGATTAAGCGTCTAAGCTTGATTTCTTTGCCCTAAAAAAAAAAATGCTGGTTCGCTTGCTCTGTAACTACACTAGCATCGCACCACACTCGTCAATTCCACTTGCTTACTCTCCTAGTGTGTATGCCACCTCCTTCCCCCTAGTCCTAGTCTAAGTCCTTTAAACTTTTTTCTTACAATTGATTAAAGCGACTTCCAACCTTTTGTTTATTAATTATTAAAGACTAATAATCTAGACTAAACTTAATCCTAAGCTTCAATTGCCTTAATCAACACTTTCAATTTCTTCCCGAAAATTAATATTATTATTAGTGTTAATTAATTAATCACTAATTTACTTAATCCTTCCAATTAATTTAATTATTATTATTATTGTTTTTTCTCCAAGGCACATATATGGTGCGTTGGTGTTTGTTTATTCCTTAAGTCTTGGGCAGTGGGTGGTGGTCATGGGTTCAAAACCCATAGACTTCCAAAACTTTATTTATTAATATTTTCTTTTTCTTTTTTCCTTTTTTTTTCATTATAAAGAAAATAATAAATAAATAACTTTAAACGAATAAGTTAAAAACAATAATAAAAAAAAAATTGGAATGACAAATTTAAACAAACCATATTAAATTTGAATAATAAATTTAAACAATTAATTTAAAAACAATTAATTGTTTTTTGAAGTAACAAATTTAAACAAACCATAATAAATTTAAACAATTAATTTAAAAACAATTTTTTTTTTTTGAAATAACAAAGGGTGGGCACGCATGAAGCCCACATGCCGCCCTCCTTTCCTCCAGCTCTTCATACCTAACCCTAAACAATTCCTTAACCCTAATCGACCTGTCACCTATCTCATTTCCGACCGCGCTCTGAGCCTCTCCTACTCTGCAACTGCCATGGAGTTATGGTGATGGCCACAACATCTGGTTTTGGAGCATCAAGCGTATATTCCCTAAATACTATTTCTCTTTTTATTTAGATTCTTATTTTTTTTAAATGACATTCTGTACCAATTCAGTGGATTTTCTTTAGCCTGTACTATGCGGTGAAGACAACAAGAAAGGAGGACTCAAGTTCCTTCCGCTATATAGATAAATGATGCATAGTGCACAGGACTTTGTCTCCCCCTCCTCGTTGGCTTGGCGCTGGGATTTGTAATTTTTCTGGGTTCTTGCGGGCTTCTCCATGTGGATTTGCGTGGATTTGGGTGTTGATCTGGTCTTGTTTGGGAAAAGAGGAGAGGATTTCATGGTGGCATATTTTGCTCGGCCAAATTTCGGTATTCAAAGATCTGTTTCCACCAAAAAATTGAGGACCTGCTATTCCTTTTTTTGGTCAAAAATTGGTAGAATTGTGGTGGCATTTTTGGCAAAGATTTGAGGATTGATATGTTCTTATTTGTTAATACCATGTATATCTTTCAGTTTTTTTTGGCGTTGTTTGAATATTATTGATTAATTCAAGCCATTTGTATAGTAGAATTTGCTTGAAATTCTTGGCCTCATTTTTTTTTTTTTTTCCCATCTACGTGCCATGGGAATCTGCTATGGGAAAGTTGCAGTGCCAAAAGTACCTTTGCCACAACCGAAAGAGCAGGAAAAAAATAGAGTCGCTTCTAATGAGGATGAAAAATGTAGGATCGGTGAATCCCATTCTGTTGACGAAATTAGCAAACCCTCGCCTTTTCCCTTCTATAGCCCTAGCCCTGCAAACAATAATTTCCGCAATTTTCCTGCAAATCCGACTCCTCGGCATTTTTTTTCAAGCGATCGTTCCCTCCTCCTTCCCCTGCAAAGCATATCCAGGCTACTCTTGCAAGACGACAAGGGTCTATAAATCCCAATGAAGTTTCTATTCCTGAAGGGAGCGAGAGCGAAGAAGTTGTTCTGGATAAAAAATTCGGCTTCAATAAGAATTTCTCGTCAAAGTACGATCTTGGCTATGAGGCTAGGCATGGACATTTTGGGCACACTTGCTTTGCAAAGTCCCAGAAAGGAGAGCTCAAGGGCCAGTCTGTCACCGTCAAGATCATATCCAAGGCCATTATGGATAAC
>JZKD02S1119679.1:0-12971 GCA_000966675.3 Picea glauca | reverse complement strand
TAGCCAGGAGGACAAATAGGATCATTCAATAGTCTTGGAGAAGACTGCAAGGAGTTATGTACAGTAGTATGTGTGTCCAGAACATTAGAAGGACTACAATAGTTTACCTTATCACTTGTGGAAGAAAGACTAACTGAGGTGGACTCAAGAATCACAATTGGGAGGGTAACAGGGTCAGAACACAAAGGATCAGGGTTACCCGAAGACCGGTCAGGTAATCCAAAAGAACCCTTATCACTTGTTGGGAGAAGGAGAGACCTTCATGGTTACCTTTTGAAGCCAATCTGGTGACTTTACAACTTCTCTTTCCCAAACCGACAAGGAATTGAAAAAGACAGGCCCGACACTAAATTTTGAAATTCCTTATGACTGCTATCTTCACCAACTAGTTGAGACACTTCAAAGCCAGTAAAGTCCGACTCCCATGACAAGTCAGGCTCGCTTAAATACCGAGTCGTATCCTCCGGAGTCAAATCTTCAACAGTTAAACCTTTACAGTCTCTCCCGAGGTGTGTTGTACTCCGACAATAGTTGCACCAAAAGGGAATATCAAGGTAATCCAAACTTTGACGAATGTGTAAACCCCTTCATTCAATATCTAAAGTCTCTGACAATCCCTGGTGGATATCCAATTCGACTAAAACCTTACACACTTTTCGGGTAGGAGCTCCAAGATTAACTCTATCAACCATTAAAAATTTGCCTAGTGCATTTCCTATCTCCCATAGTGCCCCCTCATTCCATAAGAACAATGGAAGTCCCAATAACAAAACCCATAAATGGCGAAGGGAGAAGTATTATGTTTCAGGGTTGAAGGCAACCCTCCACTTTTTGAGCATAAGACTCTTAGTGCCATTTACCCACATCCCGTCTAACAAAATGGCTACATCCTCAAGACAGTTGCACATAAACCCTAACCATCCTTTAGTTAGAAAAAACACTTTTGGAACATAACCAATGATAGGTAACCAAGTCCTCTCTAACCAGACAAAAAACTTCTCTACATTCGAATTACTGTAGGCAAATCTTCCCACCATCCCACAAAGGGCCAACTAACAAGTGTCCTCCAAGCCAATATCAGAGCCTAGGACCAATCTTTTTATCAGTTTTTTAGCCACCCACTGTCTACGTCCCTTGTGAATAGTAGCCACACTCTTTGCTTTGAGTCTCGAGGGTGAAAAGGCCAACCTTCCCTCCTCTCTCTGAAGGTTCCACCCCGATACCCGATTTCTCACCCCTCTCAAAGGATCACCACCAGAAGACAGAAACGTATCCAATGTAGGTGCTAAACCAGAGTTTTTACTGCTATCGAGACTCGGTTCAGAAGGTTTCGCAGAGAAAACTTTACTAACAGGAAAAGTACTAAGAGAAGTCTCTCCAATAAATCCAGAAGTATCACTAGCCACCTGCCAAAATGTATCCTCTGGCTCATTTAATAAGGCATTTACTTCCTTATTAATCATCTCCAATCAGCTAAGTGCCATATGGACTCCACTAATGATCACAAGAAACGAAAGATCGAGATCAACGGATGAGGAAAACCCCAGTTTCCAAGGAGAAAATGGTTAATAAATGTCAATACTCGGAGGAGTAAATGTCAATACTCGGAGTGGACTATAGAGTTAACCACTTGAAACCCAAGTTTGTGAAACTATGACTGAAGTAATAATAAGACAAAGACTTCGGAACAGTTACCCAAAAGGGTAACTCACACAACTGAGTAAATTAGGAACCCGAGGGATTAGCATAAAATAGTTAGCAAGTCTAAAGTCCGTTAATGTCACAAGGAATTGCTAAAACTGGAGGTACCAGTGAGTAGACACACTAACATCTACCTAAAAAAGACAAAAAGATGAAAAAGATGGAAGAAACATCTACTAGAAGAAAGAGAAACGGATGCTAGCTGAGTCTCAGTATTCCAAACACCAGTCTATCTAGTTTCTAAATCCGAAAAATCTCCATAATAGACAATCGTTACAGTAAAAATAACTGCTAAAATGGGTATCCCGCCAATACCAGAATTTGAAAGCCATCTTTCCTCCTATTTCATTCTTGCATGTTACTAGCTTAACAAAAACTCCTAATATCCTAATAACTCTAAAAAACATAAGAGAAAATATAACTTAATAGAAGACATGATTATTGTTTGCTTCCTCTTATCCAACATTTAAGGGGGGAGAGTTTTGTTGTTATATGTCCATCAGCTCCTTTGATTGGTGAACTGTTTCATCCTCTTTACCTTCAACTTGAGAAAATATGCCTAATGTTCTATTATTGGAGGCCGAAGACAACGATTCCTTTCGAAGATTCATAGCCATATTTCAAAACATGCTACATTTAACTTCAAGAATGTCAATTCTCTGCTTTTGATGGACCAACAAACTCATAATAGTGGCACACAAAGAGATATAGTGGTGTTCAACTTCCCAAAATTTCGATGTCGCTGAGAGCAATGAAATCTTATTGGAGTGAATGATCTATTTTTCCCTCCTCAAGATTCCCCTGAATTCCCAAGTGTCCCTATTATCCATAAGTGTTTCCGCTACCAGCTCGACCAAACAAGGATGCCAAAACCCAAGATAGGGTCTCTACACAATTTGATTGCCTTACAATCTATGCAAGATGCTGGGACAAGTTGACACCCAGGACTTATAATATGGGCTCCATCGGATTCAAGACCAATGAAAAACAAACAAGATGTTAGAATAAAAGGGAAACAAAGACAGAGCAAAAAACTCAAAGAAGGATTCATGCGCCGGGAGTTATAACTACCAGCATAAAAGCCGAATCAAATTCCATGCAGAGGAAACACCAAATCCTCGATTCGCTATACGAGCATACTAACATTCCAAAGTGAAGCCCAAGGATCAAACCAATAACACTGCAAATTCCCACAGACTAGAAAGAGACCTTAAACTGAAAGAGAACAAAAATAGAAGAGAATCAACATACAAGTGACCTAGTACAAAAGGAGATCCAAACTGAAATATAACCACTATCGTTGGCTTCTAGATTGGCCACCAATATCCTTTTCCAATCGAGAATTATACTCAACAAAATGTAGATAAAGTTTATGAACACCTCAAGGACAAAGGGAGCACTTACCAAGGAATTAACCACCACCGAGACCAGACAACTTATGCACCCAATTATTTATGTTGATTTCTCCATTTTCCCACAACAATTATGGAAATTCAATTCAAAATCTTCATCACTTGAAATGGAGTTGAATGTGCGCATGGTGAAATTACTTGAGGGTGTCCTTGATTCGTCCTTTCCAAAGTCGTTAATGTGATGTGTAATCAGTTGATCCATGTGAGAGTTTAATCCTTGTCTATTGACACACAAATCCACAATAATTCATTAGGGCATGAAACTAATGTGGTATCCCCCATTTTTAAAAATTACCCCATAGTTAAGTCCTAGAGCCTCATTGGTCCATTTATTCGAGACCAAATTCAAGCTTCCTTTCACATCAGAGAATAAAATTTCATAGAAGAAACCTACCTCATTTATGTTTCAAGCTACAATGACTGGAAGCATGTTATTCAATGGTGTGATTATGCCCAACATCGATTTAATGACCACCATAGAATCCCTGATGACCATTAATGCTTTGATATTGGCTTCTTTGGCTACGAGAATGCCTCGATAGAGAATATGCCTTCAACTGGTTATTAGTGGCCTGTCCAAGACCCCATGCATAGGTAGCTATACATTTTTCTCTGGGACCATAAAATATTCCACCACCCCTACTTGTAAATTTATTTTAATACAAATCAGTTAGGTGTAATTTGAGTGGTCGCAAGAAAAAGTTGTTACCCTCCCTACTCAAATTCAAATCCCACATTGTGACATACATACTCTTAATAAATTAATTATTAATAAGTTATAAATATATCCCCTAGAAAAAAAATTAATACAATTTATCATATATCAAAAAAAATATAACTAATTTTCAATAATATAAAAATTTATTAAAAAATTACATTTTAATAAATTTAAATTTATAATTATTTAGTAAATTTAAATTAATTGTTATTAAAATATTTTTAATGTAAAAAATAAATATAATATTAACATCACATTTTAACACCTCTTCATATACTCAATACATTTAAGTTAATTAATATCTTTTAAATATAAAAAATATATATATCATTAACATTACACTTACTTATTTACCGATAACACATCTCCACCTCCTTGATACCCCTCTATAAAATATATATATCAAAACTCTTTTACATCGTGGGACTAATTTTGTATACCAATCCACAAATAAACAAAAACTCTTTGATATTATAGGGACCCATTTTGTATACCAATCCACAAATAAACAAAAACTCTTTGATATTATAGGGACCCATTTTGTATACCAATCCACAAATAAACAAAAACTCTTTGATATTATAGGGACCAATTTTGTATACCAATCCACAAATAAACAAAAACTCTTTGATATTATAGGGACCCATTTTGTATACCAATCCACAAATAAACAAAAACTCTTTGATATTATAGGGACCCATTTTGTACACTAATCCTTGACATGAAGCTTAGAAGGAATTTGCAAAAGGAGGAACACCAATTTGACTTCCCTTTGGAATCATACCAAGTAATCTAATCATGCATGGACTATTGTGAGTTGCAAATTAAGTGTGGCATGGGTTATGGGCCCTAAATTGAGTGTAACAGATGTTATGGAACCCTTAAAGTTTTTTTCTTATGTAATGTATTTTTTATCATTTCATTATAAATGTTGGATGTATATTTAGTACGTTTAATATGCATTTTGTATTATTTTAGTGTAAAGATTGAGTATATATTAATAAAAAATAGATTTTTAAAAATATGTAATTTTTTTTTTAAATTATTTCAAGGGTTCAGTTGAATTGGTTGGTGTGAAGGTTAGGTGTATTAATTATATATATTTTATGTTTGATAGAATTGATAATTAGTTGGGCACGTACTTGCTTTACACGTGGTCGTGTTATCCAATTGCTACTACTATAACCTCAAGTGTGTTCATGATGCCCCGTACTCGTGTTACACGTGGTCATGTTATCCAATTGCTATCACTATAACCTCCAAGTGTGCCCATGATGCCCCATACGCGACACACGAGATAAGTCGAGAAGAGTTCGAAACCTCATGGAACTTTATATCACAACACTTGAGTTACCCCCTCGAGAGCTATATATATATATATATATATATATATATATATATATATATATATAATCTTTAAAAGTAAAAATTGTCTTGAAATTTTTTCAAATAAATTTAAATAATTTAAATAATAATAATATATAAAAGAAATTTTCTATTTAAAAAAAAAAACAAAAACATCATTGTTTTAATTGATATGTAGAGATTACGTACTACAGGTGTTGAGATGTAGAGATTAAGTATTTTTTTTTAACAAGAACTGGGAAATATATATTAAAAAGTGTGGATAAATCCACTGTAGTACAAAAAAAGGACCATGAGAGACCTTCGAGAAGTAGAGCCTTTGAAGTTTGGAAATGCTAAAACAAATTTGTGATCATAGAGTTTCCACCTTCCCTAGCTATACTGCATATATTGTATTTTGAAGAATACAATCTATAGAAAACTTTGTTTATATATAACGAAAAACAAAACATAACATCTGAATTTTACAAAAACTCAGCTACTCGTTTCCATTTTGATCTTTGATTGTCCCTGCTGCTCCCAAATTGAGTCTGGATAGGGCTCGTTGAAGCCTGGGATTTGGTTGATTGTGGTTGAAGTTACATTCTTGGAGGCTCCATGGGTGCTTGCTGGTGTGCTTGGTTGCTGATGAATTCGTTCCATATGATCAAATCGACTCTGCATTATCTCCAGACTGTTGCCCTGCTCTTCAATTTGACTCCTCTAAGCATAAATTTCATCTTGCAGCCTTTCAATAAGATGTTTGTGTTGAGAGAGGGTTTCAATTTCAAAAGTTAGGGTGGAGCTGAGTGCTCCCATCTGAATTCGTGTCCTTTGGCAACCCACACATTCTGCCTCATGGTTCGACTGAACAAAACCAGCTAGAAAGCTCTTGACACCCTACAAGTGCATGAACTCTGGTGCACTTTGATTCCTCTAGATATTTTCCATGCTGCTAGGGGGGGACGCGATGCTGTAGAGAATTGGGTTTTCTGTGAATTGGGAAATTGTTGGGCAAAGCATAATTCAACAAAGGTCGTGGGGCAAAGGCCTGGGTGAAGCAATGAAAAGGCAGAGGGCGAGACAAGGAATAACAAGGGGGAGCCCAAAGCCTATGGGTAGAAATTCGTTGAGAAACAATTGACACTCGACAACCTATGCAATTCAGAGGGAGCGTTGGCTAAGAATGGCTTACCAAAGACACAAATAGAATTTTTGCCAACAAGGACGAACAGTGAATGAGATTTCCCCATGTGACGATCAATGTCGAATTCGTGTCAAACATAAAAGTCACAATCTCTACCTAGTGCGATGTACTTGAAACCTTTGTATCTGTGAGCTTAAGTCTGGGTCTAACGTCATCCTGGCTAATCGTCTACGTGTCTGGGTTGTTGCATGCACGATCCATCTACATCAGAGCCTTCATCCTTTGATTTCCCACGAGCTCAATTGAACGAATATACTGACCACCCTAAACCATAATGAGGCCGACGTATCAGTTGTTAGCCCCGACTGTCCTTGGCTGATGAGTCATCAACTTTACACTTGCCACCCGTCTGCTCCACCTTTCCCCTCTTGCATTGGCCACATGTCTGCTCCACCTTTCCCCTCTTGCACTGGAGCTCCAAGTGGCTCTTCCTCTAGCCTTTGCGCGTTGGCTCCTAGTCATGTGATGCATTAGACTAGGGGGGCTAAGACTTCAACACCCTCCACCCCTAAGGTTCCAGGAGATCTCCCTATGGTCTTGTTTGCTAATTTATCTACTGCCGTGTTATTTTCCCTCAGAACATGAAGTAATTTTGGCTTGAGGGACCTCGAGTCTACACGTATTCGATCAATAATTATTTTTAGGCTCAAATGGTTTGGCTCAATTCCCTGAATCATCATCCTTATGATTGTTTTGGAGTTGTCTATAACATTTAGATTGGAAATTTGGCAAGTTTTTGCTAATTGGAATCCTTTGAGTAATGCATAAGCCTCTGCTTTATTGTTGTGTCTTTCTCGATATTCCAGTAGTAATTTAATATCGTAGAGAACCCCCCACACCTTCCTCCCCTAGATGTAGAGATTAAGTATTACAAGTAGTTTATTTATGTAATTTTTAAACAACCAATTATTTTTAAAAGGAAAATTATTAATATTAATGTTTTCCTTTAATTAAATTATTGTTATTGACTTACTCTTCCATCACAATCGTACTAAATTTATATTTAAATTTGTCCACTTATTTAAACCTAAAAAGAAAATGAGAACGTATTTTATTTACCTATTTTATATAAATGTTTTTGTTTCCTCTTTCCAATCCGTGTAATAGCAACCGGG
Organism: Picea glauca; assembly: GCA_000966675.3. Classification (NCBI taxonomy): domain Eukaryota; kingdom Viridiplantae; phylum Streptophyta; class Pinopsida; order Pinales; family Pinaceae; genus Picea; species Picea glauca. The sequence goes on along the minus strand of JZKD02S1119679.1, from coordinate 5,474 downwards.
AAAATCATTTACTTTACTAACGTGCATGAACGGACGACACTTTCAAGCAGAAGTCAAGTTGCTTTGACTTATTATCATTTTTTTTCTTCAACAAAATTTTAATGTTTATGATGTTTAAGAAAAATACAATATTAAACAAAATATTATGTAATTTCAAATTTTGTTCATACATGTGTTATTTTTTTAATTAGTTTTTCATTAGTTTTATGAAATATATTTTTAGATTTTATTTATTAAAAATAATTAAATTATTTTCTAAAATTGAAATTAGAAAATATTATATTAAAAATATTGTAACATAGTTAAACAATAAGCATATAAGTAATATTGTTTTGAATTTTTATACATTAAATGATAACAAATTTTACACCTTGAGAAATTTGATCATTCTTGGTACTTGATAGATCTCGGTTTAAGATGGATTTACGCTCGTTTAATTTTTTAGATGTTGTCAAGTACATATGTATGTATGTAGTTATTTAATTTTATTTGTTGTTCTCGTGACAACATCTCCTTCATAGTGGGCTCTAGAGCAACTCGCTACTCTCAATGCAAAAATTGGCAACTCTCATAGACCACATAAGAGAGTTTGCAAGAGTTGACAATTATTACGACCAACTAAGTTATCCTTGTAAGTATATTGTTTAAAAAAGACACATAATATTCAAAACGTTTTGCAAAACATAAAGATTAATGAAACATATGGTGGTTGTTAGCTTCCTCCTAACCTTCATTGGAAATAAGAGAATTATGTTGTCCAATGTCCATATCATCTTTCATTTGATGCATTGTCTCCTCCTCCTTGAGATTTGCTTGAACCGAGTTGATTGACATCTTGTGGTTTGATGTTGTAAAGTGAGAATCTTTGTTGAGGTTGATAACTATGTTCCTTAACATATTACATTCTACTTCCAATGCATCTATTTTCTACTTTTGTTGAACCAATACATTCATAATTGTTTCATTTTGTGAATGATCTAGATTGGATCATTACATGATTTGTATCTTAGTACTTTGTAGGTGGAAAAATTGGAGGAATTGGCTTGTAGGACCTATTTTAGCGACAGGTCCCAGTTTGGAGATTTGGGGTTTGAAACTTTTTAGAGCCATTTTGAGGCATCAAACGACATCTTTGGGGTCAAAACTTTGCAAGCAAAGCTCCTAGCCCCTCGACATTGTTCTACACATCGAGACCTTCCCAACGGTGCAAATATCACCTCAATCAAAGTTCATATGCATAAGTTGTTCCTCCCGCAAGTTGACCTACCTAGTTGGCCACCATGGTATCAAGTGGATGCCACGTCAGCCCCTGTAATTCATGTGTGGGGTTAGCCACGTGTGGAATTTCAAGAAGATTCTAGAAGGTCCAAAATCTTATCACTAATTGAGGGTTGAGGATGTAAAAACCTTAACCCTATACGACTATCAAACTATGTTAAATATTGCGTCGCTGGGAAGAGAGGACATTCCATTCTTTTATATGGTACTTGTTCCATAATTGAGCAAAACATCTAGGAGTGGGATTTTGAGAGCATAACATAGGAGGTAGGATATTTTGTAGCAACCATTCATGCCACAATGTAAAATGCAACTCCATAGTGAATGCCCCCTTCTTGTACTTACATTTCATAATTGAAGAAAAGAGAGCAAAGCATATGCCTCACCTTCTAGTTAGGTTTTCTCCCATATTGGGTTTCCCATGATACATCTTGTGTTCAATTATGGGATGGTGTGTTTTTTTCCTATTCTTTCATTTTTCGTATGTCAGTTGTTTTCATAAGCCTAAGTAATAAGCTAGTAATAATTAATATAAGATCCAAGGAAACAAATTGCATAATATTATAAGATTTGTTGTGATGAATTGTTCTAGTGGAATATCCACGACAGCTTACAAATCAATGAAGTACATTTGTGTTTGTTTTCATGAACCTTGGAGCTCACCAAGAAAAGAGAGGTTCTATTGCATTGAATAGACTCTATGTGCCTCTCCATGCCTTCGAAGAGCCCTTCTAATCTCCTGAGCTTCCCTGTAATCCATCATTTCTAAACCCAAAGCAAAGGCAATTGAAGATGATAGAGTCAAACTGGAAACAATTTGTCTTGTGGAAGCCCTAGATCCAACACACAAAAAAGCCCCCCTGCTCCACAGACCAAGCAACAATATTACCAAAACATTGTGTTTCCATAAATTTCTAAAACCAAATTTAAAAAGACCAACACATCCAAGCCCCAAAAAAACCAGAGAATCGTATCCCATACATTTTAAAACCAGAGCACTAAGTGATGGAATCTGAGTATAGGTGAAACTCAGAGAATTAGATATACGAGTACTAAGAGAGAACCAAGAAGAAGTCATGAAAAAACAGTACAAAGAAACTGCTCTCTGATCTAGAATCAAAACATAATGGAGTATTCCAGGAACAAAAAGCTAAACAAATCCCATAAACCAAAGCACACCGATAACAATTCATTGGAAACACCATGATGTTGAAGCTTTCAAACCAATTTTCCAATAAACCAACCAAAGACCAAGAGAAGCCCTTACCAGATGAGTTCCGAGTTGCATAATGTTGCTCCAGAAGCCGCTGTGAATTCCTTCCCTAGATTTCTCCATTATCGCACCTTGCTAATGATAAACCACAATGAGGAATTCAATATATGGGATTGGGATTAATTCCAACATGTGAATGGGAGGGGATCGTGTCCTTTCGAATCCCCTCTCCATGCTTGATTACCGAAATGAGTGATGTTGAAACATGTGGTGATTAATGGTGATGATAGATGTCTTTAATTCATAACTTTGTGAGCTTAGGGGATTATGTCATGAAATCACCTCCCATTTTTCCTCAAGGCCCCTTGGTTAAGAGAGGAAACTTTGTTAGCTAGAAAATTGGTTTGGGAGTTAAATTCTCTCAAGACTTGGAAGTATGAAAGCTTGCTCAAGCTAGTGACCTCCTCGTTGATTCAAGTAATGAATAAAGCAAGATTATTATCTGATGGGGTTGATTTCATGACCATTAATTTGATAATGACACTTGAATCGCCTATTACAATCAAAGAGTTTATATTAGATTCATTTGCAACGAGGATACCTTGGAGAAAGACATAAGCCTTTGTTTAATTATTTATGGATATTCCTATGCCCCAAGCAAGGGTTACTTTAAGTTTTGCTTCTGGATTTAATATAATCCCCTGCAACTACCACCCCTAAAAACAAATAAAATCATTAACATTTATAAAGTTCCAAAATTGTATACACAACATTTCTTCCATATTAATATTCTTCGGAGTTTGAGTGGGCCCATGTGTTCCCTCCCAAGAGGTCACTAGTTCAAATCCAAAGGAGTAGGATATGTATACCTCTATAGACTTTATTAGTCAAATTGTTGCATGGAGGGGGTCCCTTATCCCACAAACAAAGAGGTCTCATACACCAATTTAGTGTCTGGCTTGACCATAACCTTAAAATTAGATTATTGTTATTATTAATTCGAATGGATACTACTTACTACCACTAAAAATTCACCCCTCAAACCTTCCGCATGGTTATTTAAAGTGTAATGTAATGGATTTGTTGGTTATTTAAAGTGTAATGTGGATGGATTTGTTTGGTATTGTGTTCTTTACATGAGGGTTTATATATTACCAAACGTGTCAAAATTTATACTTAAAAAGTGAGTTATTTGTTTATTTTTAGCATTTATTTAATGCACCAAGAATATGGCATGACAACATAGTTGCACCATTTTCATGGTTGCTTTAATAGGGATATTGTGTATGTTTTGATATGTATTGTGGTTCAAGGCTACACATATTGAATGGAACATATACTAAAATATATGATATTATGATATTGCAAGTTGGTTGTATTTCAAATTTATAATATATAGTGTTTAATTGTATAACTAATTAGTTTAAAATATTAAACAATGAGGTTGTGTGTGCTAACATAGAGACTAATCCATTTATCTTAAGAGGTCACAAGTTCAAATCTAGAGGGGGGTAGGGTATGTATACCTTCGTAGACTTTACCGGTCAAATCGTTGGGCGGAGGGGGGTCCCTTGTCCCACAAACAAGGGGGTCACATACACCAATTTGGTGTGGCTTGGTCGTGACCTTAAAATAGATTATTATTATTATTATTATCATAGACCAAGATGAGACACTTATATGCATAAAAAGCTAGTATGTAAACTTAGTATTGAAGTGTGTAATATATATGTGCAACATACATCAAAGTTTTCAAATATTTGGTTTTACCAAAACCATTGGATAAAATATTGTTATGCAACAAAATCGTCGTGAAAGGTCGTGGATAATGGACTAGGAGAAAACCAACCTAGAAAACAAGCTTGACATCAAAAACATAGGAAAATAAATTGTGAAATCATTGTGGTAAAACCCTTCTCTTATTGTGGATTTTGTTCCTTGTGTTTCTACGAGTCTATTGCACGTGTTGAGTGAGAAATGAAAACAATGTAACCAAGGAACAAAAAATTAACCTTATAAGCATCTTGTCACCATTGTTGTAATGTACTTAACCATATAACTTCAAAACAATCACATAGAATGTAACATAATACTTGTTCAAAACCAAAGAACACAAGAGAAAATTGATAAACCCCAAGAAATATCTCTTGTATTAATAATGTTTAAGGAGAGAGAGCTATGTTCACTTGCCTCTTCAAGGGGGCAACCTTTGAGTGCAAAGATCCAAATACAATAACAAGTATTGACCAATACATTACATAACATTTTACTCAACATATATCTACCAACAAAGAATCTTAACTACCTATGGGCCCACTTATAATGAGGGCCTACTAACTAATCTGGGCCTTATTAATGAAGATGACCCTTTTTACAATGGGTGAGTATTAATTATCTATTTAGTGGGCTTTATTCAAGGAAGGTGGTCTCATACATCGATAAAGTATCCTAATTAAGGGGGTTAGAATATGACACTAACATGCCACCCCCCTGCCCCTTGAAAACAATGTTGTCCTCGAGGCTGAAGGCGGGGAAATTATTGTAGAATCGTTGTTGGTTCCCATGTGGCATCTTATGGTTGCATATATTTCCGTTGGATTAGTACTTCCCTAATTGTGTGTTGGCATAATCAACACTCTTTGGTAACCAATACCGCTTCTGGCTAGACCCAAATGGAACCTTCTTCATTAAGTTTTGGTAGGTTGGTTTGCACTTTGCAATTAGATCCTACAACCTTCTTCGGATACGACACATGAAAGATTGGATGAATATTGGAGTGGGATGGGAGAGCCAACTTGCATGCCACATGTCCAATGTGTTGTATGATGTAATAGGGACCATAGAACTTGGGGGCTAACTTCTTGTAACACCCCTGTTTCCCCCAGTTTTTAAGTATAACTATATTGGCCAAGAGACTATGGCAAACTAGATATGTGTGAATGTTTGATTTGATGAACCTTTGTATAAAAGGTCAATGAATGTA
>JZKD02S1119668.1:0-12971 GCA_000966675.3 Picea glauca | reverse complement strand
CCGAAGGCTCGGCATCTCTCTATCGCTTGTCAGGGATCTGAGTATCCAACGAAAATGAGGTGTCGGGAATAGACTCAATACTTACTTGTTCATCGGCCGTTGAAACATCGATTTCCTTTTGCGGGGCTCCTTCCTTTGGATCATCTAGTTCTGACTTGTCCTTCGGACTATCTGCTCAGGTCTCCGATGCATCAGGCCTCTTTGTGTCGGGACCACTCTTGGCTTCTTTTTATTTCTGTGGGACCTCCTGGGTTTGGACCCTGGGATCACGAGAAGAAGTCTTCTCAGGTCCCTTTTTTTCTTGGACACACACAAGGTTCCTAAGAGATGCCTCTGGGATTTCATCCTCATCATATATCCTTATAAATTCGTTCAAGGGGTTTGATGCACTTGTTTCCATCGATACCCAGACTGTTTCTGGTTGAGTCGCCACACCAGTCGACGATCCAACTGGTGGCATTGTGAATTCAATATCATACAACCTATAAATTTCATCAACATCTATAAATTTGGGGTCGCTTGTACTCACCTGGCTTCTTTCTGGGTTATTGACTAGTGATCCTGTCATTTCTGATAGGTTTGGGTCATCTTGTAGCTGATCAATCACCCATTGCGCCCATTCTAACATGAAAAGTCCCATTTCCCTCGCGTCCTGTGCTAAATGGATATCTCTACCTTGCACTGGGGCTATCAAGGGGGCTTCAACTACTTCATAAGATATCCTTTCTTCTCTGGCCTTGAGGACCTCTTGAGCCGATTGTTCCTGCTGGGTTGTTGCTTGCTCCTCCCAACTCATGGACTTGAAGTTAATTTCCTTAGGTTTAGCCATCCTCACCATCACCTCATCCCAGTATCAATAATTTTCGATGAAGATCTCATCTTCAAACCTATCATGGGCATATGGCCAGCAGGACGATACTTGTGATGCATGCTTCAGGACTAGACCCTTTGGGTCATGCTTGCAAAATTGACCAGTCTGGAATCGTAACTCCAACTGGTTTAACCCTTCTTGCTTGTCTTGAGCGGTGTCTTTTACCATGTATAAACCTATATGAAATCCATAAGGTATGAATGCCCACTTCTTATCTTTTACCAAAGTAGCATTGTAACCTTGTAGGATGGTCTAATACCAGATTTTCCCTACTACTAGTCGATCAGGGACATACACAGGTAACAAGTGTGGTGCTATTGTGGCTCCAAAAACCCTGATGTAGGTATCATTCTCATCCAAGTACCGGTGGCCAACTTTGATATAATATTTTTGGCCACATCCGACAGTCTTGGGCACTCTTTCTTGAACAACAAAAAATGAATACGTGCGATAAATTGATCGCATATGAGAGAGTAGGATTTCTTGTACCTGTTCTCCCACAAGATGTCAAAATATACATGGACCAGGAGTTCTGAGGTGTTCCAAATCAAGTTCATTCCGGAAAAGGAATTTATGGCACAGATAACGTCCAATAGATAAGATTCCATGTAGAAATATGGAGGCTCTCCTTCTTTCGGCATCTAAGCCTGTTGTATGCAAGTGCTCAACTGTTTGGAGATGATGGCACCCCAGTTAAGACCTATCCTGGAAATGACTATAGTATAATCTAGAGGCATCCAAGCCTTTAAAAACCTAGAGCAATGTTTCTCCCCATGCAATCAGAAGAGGAGAACCATTAGATAGATATACAGATCCCTTAAGTTGGTCATCGGGTACCAGCCAAAGGTCCAATTGGCAAAATTTTTATCCTCTCTCCACCATGAATACATCACCTTGTTGGTGTCGTGCTTCTCATAGAAGATTAAAACAAAATTGATGTTCATCCACTCCTCTGGCTCTCTGAGCTTGTACTAATTCTGCATCTCCACTGGAAGGAAAACCCTGACACACTCACCATTTTCGTCATTAATCAGACATATTTGAGTGTATGTGTGGTTAATAAGTCACTTCAGGAGTTCAATGCAGGGGAAAAATGGAGTTATTCTCGCCACCATGTGCAGGTATGCTCTTCATATATTTGGAAAAACTTCATTGTCGAGATTTCTTATATCGAAGTCGTTGTGTGGGGTATATTCGGGGAATTCCTCCCGCTTGATTTTCTTGAAAATTTCTTCCTAGCGTGGGAATACTGCCTTGGTCCCGATACTTTCCTATGTGTCTCCAAAGGCTGGGGGATGAGTGAAAACCTCCTTGGTGGATGTCTTGATGACGGGCACCGGCTTTGGAGTAAATTCCAATTGTTTTGCGACCACTGGGGAAGAACCTTCTCCTACATCTGGTTCCTTTAGCTTCGACATTCTTGGAGATTTCCTGCTGGTTGGTTTCTTCAGAGGCATTGTTCCTTCAATCGAAATCGATCCTTTAGGCATGTGTACAGAGTAAAATTGGATAAAAATGTATGAAGTGAAGCATAAAACATCCATAGACTGGTACATACCTGTAACACTTGCTAAACCTGTTGTTTAATACTCACTGGACCTTGGGAGATTCCTCCAGATCTCTCGTCTCACTCCTCTGGATGTTCCAAACTTCTTTGTGCACATAATAAACTTGTTTACAATGACTGAAGAGGATTTAACGAAAAATACCCCACCATTCGTATCAACCAATTAATCCAAGTGACGAGTGAAATTCAAACCGATCTATTGCCGAATCTTTGCAAATTAATTCTACGTGGGTTGACAACAAAGGTGTGTAGGGTGATGCATGGTATCAATAGGTTCAAATGGTCCTTTTGATTCATGCATGGACTAGAAACTAATGCGAGATTTTTGAATTAATTATCCCTTAAATGCATCTAATCTAAACGTATCTGGTGCGAAAATGTCCCATCGTGTCGCTTTCCTAGTGGGCAGGTCGGGATCGACGATGCATGGTGAAATTTTTCAGTGGCATTCTCCTGTTTAGAACTTCTGACTCTGATTGATCTTATCGTATGGTGCTAACGTGGAAAAATTGACTGGGGTGCAACTCAGACCTCGGGAATTGCTAACAACTCAAGAGAAAACTCGATCGTATGTTTAACCACTCTGGAAACGATGCGTGATAGGCAGGGGAAGGTGGTCTGATCACGTACTTTGATCAGAGTTGGGGTCTTCAAAAATATGTGTGTGTCAAAATAAACCTAGGATTGCTAATGCCAAAAAGTCTCGGGGAAAACGGTTGGGGGGAATAAACCTAGCATGCCCCTTTTATGAACCTACTTTATCAAAACTCTTCAATGCCGAGAGTTTCGAGGATCAAATATCGATGATTCTTTTCTTCCTTCATTAGCGCTTATTCCTTTATCCTTTTTCCGATGCTGAAGGGATCGGTCATTGACTATATCCTTGTTGATGCTTTTTGTTAAAGAAAACTTCCGTCTGTCGACGTCGTCTTAGATCAACACTCGACAACTTCGGTTCTCTTGAGTGACTTTATTTCATGCTTAATCATTTTCGATGCCAAATTTCTTATGCGCATCGGGGAAAAGTTTTGACTCTTGATTCTTTAGTCTTTTAAGTTATGGGTTTTCACATTCTTAAGAAAACTTTGAGAGACTTAAATGAGAAACAAAATGACAAGCAGAGGCAACATTTTTCACAACGAAGATGAATCAGACAGTGTAAAATATCAAGTGGCACCCAAAAAGTAAAATTTGACATAGAATTTTTAGGGTGTGTTGAGTGCTCAACAGGTTCATATTGTATTAGTGGGTTAGAGTGGTCTAGGTGATAGTGTAATAGGGGTCAATGTCTTCAGGGTCACAATGTGTCAAGGTTAATTATATCAAGGAGTTAGATCATTTGGTCTTTTCTGAGTTCAGGGTCATAGTGTGTTAATGGGTGATTGTGAAATGGGTCATAAGGGTCAAGGGGTATACTAGTGTCATAGTGGTTATGGATGATTGTATCAAAGATCATAGGGGTTAGAAGGTATAATATGTGCATTAATAATAGGTAGGTCTCTTATTGTGTTAATGGGTTCCTCTATTCAGGGGTCATAGTGTGTCCAAAGATGATTGTGCCAAGGGTTGTACGATGTTAGGACATTAGTGTGTATGTGATTATAATGGTTATAATGTGAATAAATACATAATAAACAATATTGACAATGGAACAAGGGTAAAACATATAATTGGGGGATTTGACCCTTTATGGTGAAAGTGGAAATGTCGTTACTTCACCAACCAACCAAATCCCCAATAACATTTCATGAATACTACTACCACTAGTAGTTATTATTTATTATTTAATTTATTTTTGTTAATATTATTAGTTTCTACATTTATTTGGTGTCAACCTAAGACTCAATAACATCATCAACAAAGGAACTAGTCTTTCACCCATAAATATATATTTGTATACATTTCCTTAGATGTCTCTTTAGACATTATGTTAGATATTATAAAGGAAGTGGTGGTATTAATTTTATAAGGAATTTCTTATGACTCACCCCCAAAAGGCCTCAGAACATAGAGGAATGAAGTCGCTTGTCGAGTCGAAGTACGAGGTATGAGTCGCTCGCCTGATAGAGGAGGAGGGTGAGGTTCTTTAGACACGAAGACCCAAAAAGGGCGAGGAACTTTAATGCAAAGATTTCTCTTGGGAGAGGGTGAGAAACAAACTAAAGACCAAAAGGGAGAGGGCCTTTCAGGACCTACCTCAAGCTAATTATAGGAGGAGGGAAAGGACCTCGTGAGTGACGGGAAAGGTGAAATCCACTGAAAGGATATAATGCAGACAAGGAGTGTAGTAACGAAATAAATGGCAGATAGACTTTACAAAGATGGAAAACCCACCTGAACTAGTCTCCTAAGATTCCATATGTAAATGAAATATAGTATATATTTGTTTCAGCTTGTTTAAATACTACCCTTCACTGATGTGAAATAAAAAGTAGTTGAATCCCTTAATTTACAAGTAGAATTGTAACACCCCTAACAAATTCTCTTCAATGCATTTTCTCACTTTGTGGAAATAAATGTCCACATGTTTGGTACTCCTATGGAACTTTGGATTCTTGCACAACTTGATGGTACTTTGATTTTTACAATGAATGAGAATGGTACACATGTCTAAATGTAGATGATGGAGAATGTATATCAACCATAAAGCCTCCTTGGAAGTATTAACAAGTCCCATGTATTCCCGATCCGATTGAGGGTGGGAATTATAGGGGCATAGCTAATTGCAATTCGAAGACCCATTGTTTACCTCATTCACCCAGTAAAGGGAGCACCAGTAGCATAGACACAGGCAGTTTCATTTTCTCTTGTTGAAGGAAGTCCTACCACGTTGATTAGTTATCCCCCTCCTCGGATCGATGTTTATCCCATACATGCCTAGTCGACCTGTTGTTTAACCCGAGGAGCCTGTCTATTTTCAATCCATCTCGATCAAAGGTCTAAGCTCTTATTTTACAATATATGAAGGTGGAAGCACTACTACTATAAGGAATAACCTTCCTCAAGCTCCAAAAAACCAATGGAATGGGTAAAGTGGGCACATAAGTCAAAGAAGTAAAGGGAAGTTTTTTCATTATGTGGAGTGTAGCCCCAATATTAGCGTGTGTTCCTATAAATGGAGTGCATGGGGTATCTGTCACCATTAGTGGGAGAGACAAAGGCAGAAGTAGAACCAACTTCAATAGCATCACCAGAAGAGACACCACATATAGAAACAAGGGTGGCAGTACCTGTTGTTTACCTTAAACCTCGAGCTACGATTGACCTATTTTGAAACAAGTTCAAAAGGGAGTAAATAGAAGTATCAATGGTAGAGGAAGAAGAAAGAGAGAAGGCATCACCCGCAGTTTCAGTAGATGTGGGCCATAGATGTCATTTGGACGGATGGTTTAGTATGTCTACTTTGAATGGCGTTTTACTTATATATTTATACCACCCATAACCCGAAATACTTAGGAGAGATGCAATATACTATTCATGCTAGTAGGAAATGATCTCGCAGATGCAAGGGTCGCCCTGCCATGTGGTTGAAGCAATTGAAGTTGATAACCCAGTACCCGTTTACTTGGAACCATTGATGTGTCAGTGCTAGTACCAACATCTCTTTTATTAGTTTGAAAGCCATCATCTTGCCTAGCAACACCCTCCAACACTTACCTTATTGATGATCTAGTCGATCCAACAAGTGATTCATCCGATCCAGGACCAGACCACTACTTTTCCCAGCAGGAAGAGAGGCAGGAGGAGATTCAGAAGTTCCAGGTTGAGGAATCTTTAATGTCCAATGTTGAGACCATTGGTTAGAGAATGAACCATTTTCATGGGTAGTCTAGGTTGAGAGATTATGTGGACATTTTCTCGGTGGTAAACCACCCAAAATCTTGTAGTGAGAAAGTAATATCAAAATCCAAAAAGCAAAAGAGAACTTATAAACTAGCAGTAATCCTTCTCATCTCAATCAAAAAAATTTATCTAAAAATATTATCCCTCTCATTAAAGAGGAACAATGTCTAAAAAGATGCTTAAAAAGAGTATAAAAAGATTTTTACATATCGTGAGCCTTCGGTCCCAAGACAAAAATGTGAAAGTAAAAATTTTTACTCTTGAGAAATAAATATATCAATATCAATGGTGATGATGCAGTAGGAGATGAGTTTGATACTTCTTCCAAAGAGAAAAGTAATAGTTCAAAAGATTAAATTAATTCCCAAAGAACAAAACCAATTCCAACTACATATTTGGCCTCCATGACAAGCATTTCCCAACCTCAAACATTGAATGTCTTCAAGTAAATAACAAAAAGTGTAACATCTCTCTCTTGCACGCACCCGATGTGACTTATTCTTGTGGACACTTATGTGTAAGTGATCTGATTCACTATATGATTGACTGATTTGATTATGGAGCATGATGATGCTTGTAGATTTGATGATACATTATTTTATGATTTTTTGATTGACATGTGCTATTGATTGGTTTCCTGAGTGTGCATGACCCTAAACGTTTGATGATTTTGATGGCATCGATGGATCTCCTTGGACTCTGGATCAAGTCAAGGAGCAGACGGTTATGATTTGAATGTTTTGATATTACATATGTGACATATGACTAGATATTATTATGTTGATTGTTATCACTAACATGTTTCGTTGATGGATGAAGGCTGACGATAGCTTGCTAACCAGACTCACATTTGGAGCAAAGGGGTCACCCACGACAACCAGATACATTGAGGGAGAGGTGTGGGAGCAGCCCTACCACATCCTACTAACACTCCCACCGTGGCTCGACCTGTAGGTTAATGATTAAGTATTTTGAGAGATCCACGATGCCATGAGGGAAGACTGTAACAGTCGCTCACGATGATTCTAAGGGGCGCGCAATAAGGTAGGGTCCTTATTCCTTAGAGGCCCTTAGTCTCCCACAAGGTCACNGTCATTAATCAGACATATTTGAGTGTATGTGTGGTTAATAAGTCACTTCAGGAGTTCAATGCAGGGGAAAAATGGAGTTATTCTCGCCACCATGTGCAGGTATGCTCTTCATATATTTGGAAAAACTTCATTGTCGAGATTTCTTATATCGAAGTCGTTGTGTGGGGTATATTCGGGGAATTCCTCCCGCTTGATTTTCTTGAAAATTTCTTCCTAGCGTGGGAATACTGCCTTGGTCCCGATACTTTCCTATGTGTCTCCAAAGGCTGGGGGATGAGTGAAAACCTCCTTGGTGGATGTCTTGATGACGGGCACCGGCTTTGGAGTAAATTCCAATTGTTTTGCGACCACTGGGGAAGAACCTTCTCCTACATCTGGTTCCTTTAGCTTCGACATTCTTGGAGATTTCCTGCTGGTTGGTTTCTTCAGAGGCATTGTTCCTTCAATCGAAATCGATCCTTTAGGCATGTGTACAGAGTAAAATTGGATAAAAATGTATGAAGTGAAGCATAAAACATCCATAGACTGGTACATACCTGTAACACTTGCTAAACCTGTTGTTTAATACTCACTGGACCTTGGGAGATTCCTCCAGATCTCTCGTCTCACTCCTCTGGATGTTCCAAACTTCTTTGTGCACATAATAAACTTGTTTACAATGACTGAAGAGGATTTAACGAAAAATACCCCACCATTCGTATCAACCAATTAATCCAAGTGACGAGTGAAATTCAAACCGATCTATTGCCGAATCTTTGCAAATTAATTCTACGTGGGTTGACAACAAAGGTGTGTAGGGTGATGCATGGTATCAATAGGTTCAAATGGTCCTTTTGATTCATGCATGGACTAGAAACTAATGCGAGATTTTTGAATTAATTATCCCTTAAATGCATCTAATCTAAACGTATCTGGTGCGAAAATGTCCCATCGTGTCGCTTTCCTAGTGGGCAGGTCGGGATCGACGATGCATGGTGAAATTTTTCAGTGGCATTCTCCTGTTTAGAACTTCTGACTCTGATTGATCTTATCGTATGGTGCTAACGTGGAAAAATTGACTGGGGTGCAACTCAGACCTCGGGAATTGCTAACAACTCAAGAGAAAACTCGATCGTATGTTTAACCACTCTGGAAACGATGCGTGATAGGCAGGGGAAGGTGGTCTGATCACGTACTTTGATCAGAGTTGGGGTCTTCAAAAATATGTGTGTGTCAAAATAAACCTAGGATTGCTAATGCCAAAAAGTCTCGGGGAAAACGGTTGGGGGGAATAAACCTAGCATGCCCCTTTTATGAACCTACTTTATCAAAACTCTTCAATGCCGAGAGTTTCGAGGATCAAATATCGATGATTCTTTTCTTCCTTCATTAGCGCTTATTCCTTTATCCTTTTTCCGATGCTGAAGGGATCGGTCATTGACTATATCCTTGTTGATGCTTTTTGTTAAAGAAAACTTCCGTCTGTCGACGTCGTCTTAGATCAACACTCGACAACTTCGGTTCTCTTGAGTGACTTTATTTCATGCTTAATCATTTTCGATGCCAAATTTCTTATGCGCATCGGGGAAAAGTTTTGACTCTTGATTCTTTAGTCTTTTAAGTTATGGGTTTTCACATTCTTAAGAAAACTTTGAGAGACTTAAATGAGAAACAAAATGACAAGCAGAGGCAACATTTTTCACAACGAAGATGAATCAGACAGTGTAAAATATCAAGTGGCACCCAAAAAGTAAAATTTGACATAGAATTTTTAGGGTGTGTTGAGTGCTCAACAGGTTCATATTGTATTAGTGGGTTAGAGTGGTCTAGGTGATAGTGTAATAGGGGTCAATGTCTTCAGGGTCACAATGTGTCAAGGTTAATTATATCAAGGAGTTAGATCATTTGGTCTTTTCTGAGTTCAGGGTCATAGTGTGTTAATGGGTGATTGTGAAATGGGTCATAAGGGTCAAGGGGTATACTAGTGTCATAGTGGTTATGGATGATTGTATCAAAGATCATAGGGGTTAGAAGGTATAATATGTGCATTAATAATAGGTAGGTCTCTTATTGTGTTAATGGGTTCCTCTATTCAGGGGTCATAGTGTGTCCAAAGATGATTGTGCCAAGGGTTGTACGATGTTAGGACATTAGTGTGTATGTGATTATAATGGTTATAATGTGAATAAATACATAATAAACAATATTGACAATGGAACAAGGGTAAAACATATAATTGGGGGATTTGACCCTTTATGGTGAAAGTGGAAATGTCGTTACTTCACCAACCAACCAAATCCCCAATAACATTTCATGAATACTACTACCACTAGTAGTTATTATTTATTATTTAATTTATTTTTGTTAATATTATTAGTTTCTACATTTATTTGGTGTCAACCTAAGACTCAATAACATCATCAACAAAGGAACTAGTCTTTCACCCATAAATATATATTTGTATACATTTCCTTAGATGTCTCTTTAGACATTATGTTAGATATTATAAAGGAAGTGGTGGTATTAATTTTATAAGGAATTTCTTATGACTCACCCCCAAAAGGCCTCAGAACATAGAGGAATGAAGTCGCTTGTCGAGTCGAAGTACGAGGTATGAGTCGCTCGCCTGATAGAGGAGGAGGGTGAGGTTCTTTAGACACGAAGACCCAAAAAGGGCGAGGAACTTTAATGCAAAGATTTCTCTTGGGAGAGGGTGAGAAACAAACTAAAGACCAAAAGGGAGAGGGCCTTTCAGGACCTACCTCAAGCTAATTATAGGAGGAGGGAAAGGACCTCGTGAGTGACGGGAAAGGTGAAATCCACTGAAAGGATATAATGCAGACAAGGAGTGTAGTAACGAAATAAATGGCAGATAGACTTTACAAAGATGGAAAACCCACCTGAACTAGTCTCCTAAGATTCCATATGTAAATGAAATATAGTATATATTTGTTTCAGCTTGTTTAAATACTACCCTTCACTGATGTGAAATAAAAAGTAGTTGAATCCCTTAATTTACAAGTAGAATTGTAACACCCCTAACAAATTCTCTTCAATGCATTTTCTCACTTTGTGGAAATAAATGTCCACATGTTTGGTACTCCTATGGAACTTTGGATTCTTGCACAACTTGATGGTACTTTGATTTTTACAATGAATGAGAATGGTACACATGTCTAAATGTAGATGATGGAGAATGTATATCAACCATAAAGCCTCCTTGGAAGTATTAACAAGTCCCATGTATTCCCGATCCGATTGAGGGTGGGAATTATAGGGGCATAGCTAATTGCAATTCGAAGACCCATTGTTTACCTCATTCACCCAGTAAAGGGAGCACCAGTAGCATAGACACAGGCAGTTTCATTTTCTCTTGTTGAAGGAAGTCCTACCACGTTGATTAGTTATCCCCCTCCTCGGATCGATGTTTATCCCATACATGCCTAGTCGACCTGTTGTTTAACCCGAGGAGCCTGTCTATTTTCAATCCATCTCGATCAAAGGTCTAAGCTCTTATTTTACAATATATGAAGGTGGAAGCACTACTACTATAAGGAATAACCTTCCTCAAGCTCCAAAAAACCAATGGAATGGGTAAAGTGGGCACATAAGTCAAAGAAGTAAAGGGAAGTTTTTTCATTATGTGGAGTGTAGCCCCAATATTAGCGTGTGTTCCTATAAATGGAGTGCATGGGGTATCTGTCACCATTAGTGGGAGAGACAAAGGCAGAAGTAGAACCAACTTCAATAGCATCACCAGAAGAGACACCACATATAGAAACAAGGGTGGCAGTACCTGTTGTTTACCTTAAACCTCGAGCTACGATTGACCTATTTTGAAACAAGTTCAAAAGGGAGTAAATAGAAGTATCAATGGTAGAGGAAGAAGAAAGAGAGAAGGCATCACCCGCAGTTTCAGTAGATGTGGGCCATAGATGTCATTTGGACGGATGGTTTAGTATGTCTACTTTGAATGGCGTTTTACTTATATATTTATACCACCCATAACCCGAAATACTTAGGAGAGATGCAATATACTATTCATGCTAGTAGGAAATGATCTCGCAGATGCAAGGGTCGCCCTGCCATGTGGTTGAAGCAATTGAAGTTGATAACCCAGTACCCGTTTACTTGGAACCATTGATGTGTCAGTGCTAGTACCAACATCTCTTTTATTAGTTTGAAATCCATCATCTTGCCTAGCAGCACCATCCAACACTTACCTTATTGATGATCTAGTCGATCCAACAAGTGATTCAGCCGATCCAGGACCAGACCACTACTTTGCCCAGCAGGAAGAGAGGAAGGAGGAGATTCAGAAGTTCCAGGTTGAGGAATCTTTAATGTCCAATGTTGAGACCATTGGTTAGAGAATTAACCATTTTGATGGGTAGTCTAGGTTGAGAGATTATGTGGACATTTTCTCGGTGGTAAACCACCCAAAATCTTGTAGTGAGAAAGTAATATCAAAATCCAAAAAGAAAAAGAGAACTTATAAACTAGCAGTAATCCTTCTCATCTCAATCAAAAAAACTTATCTAAAAATATTCTCCCTCTCATTAAAGAGGAACAATGTCTAAAAAGATGCTTAAAAAGAGTATAAAAATATTTTTACATATCGTGAGCCTTCGGTCCCAAGACACAAATGTGAAAGTAAAAATTTGTACTCTTGAGAAATAAATATATCAATATCAATGGTGATGATGCAGTAGGAGATGAGTTTGATACTTCTTCCAAAGAGAAAAGTAATAGTTCAAAAGATTAAATTAATTCCCAAAGAACAAAACCAATTCCAACTACATATTTGGCCTCCATGACAAGCATTTCCCAACCTCAAACATTGAATGTCTTCAAGTAAATAACAAAAAGTGTAACATCTCTCTCTTGCACGCACCCGATGTGACTTATTCTTGTGGACACTTATGTGTAAGTGATCTGATTCACTATATGATTGACTGATTTGATTATGGAGCATGATGATGCTTGTAGATTTGATGATACATTATTTTATGATTTTTTGATTGACATGTGCTATTGATTGGTTTCCTGAGTGTGCATGACCCTAAACGTTTGATGATTTTGATGGCATCGATGGATCTCCTTGGACTCTGGATCAAGTCAAGGAGCAGACGGTTATGATTTGAATGTTTTGATATTACATATGTGACATATGACTAGATATTATTATGTTGATTGTTATCACTAACATGTTTCGTTGATGGATGAAGGCTGACGATAGCTTGCTAACCAGACTCACATTTGGAGCAAAGGGGTCACCCACGACAACCAGATACATTGAGGGAGAGGTGTGGGAGCAGCCCTACCACATCCTACTAACACTCCCACCGTGGCTCGACCTGTAGGTTAATGATTAAGTATTTTGAGAGATCCACGATGCCATGAGGGAAGACTGTAACAGTCGCTCACGATGATTCTAAGGGGCGCGCAATAAGGTAGGGTCCTTATTCCTTAGAGGCCCTTAGTCTCCCACAAGGTCACTTGACGGAGTATTGACTCCAGGGGTTTGACATCTACCAAATTCATTCAAGATGCAAGTGACACCCTTGGAGCACGTAGTGTGTCTTAAAGGGTACATCACGTAGATTAAAACCAGAATGCA
>JZKD02S1119646.1:0-12971 GCA_000966675.3 Picea glauca | reverse complement strand
AAGAACGCAACCAACCAAAGTGATAGCAATAGCATAAACTCAATATAAACCTATGTATGTGATCAAGGAATCATATAATAAAACACAACAAGTTTTATAGGAAAGAATCATATTACTGTATCATATTAAATCTGAAAGAGAGATTACAACCATGGCCTTGATGTCATAAGGTCCCTTCCAACTGTCCTTCGTTCCCCACACACTTTCACTCCAATAATTTTGAGAGCACAGATCTGATAATATTCACAATCTATCTTGACAAAGCAAATCTCAAAGGCACTCTAATCCAAGCTAATCCGAAAAGCTCCAAATCTAACAAAAGCTCAAGAACCCCTTCTCCATGAGAGCTCCTCTCCTTTTATAATTTGAAGAGGATAAGGTGAGGAGGTTAGGATGATCCCACTAAATCATTAAAGCAAGTAAGATCCAAACCATTCGGATGCCACCACACCATAGAAGTTTCTCCTTCTAGAAGATTCGAGAAAACGCTTGTTTTCCCACGTGTAGGCATTCTCACACCCTACCTATAGAGCAACCTGTGAACTTCCTTTTTAACAGGGTTTTTATAAGGGAAAATGCAACTTCTTTTCTCAGGAAAATTTCTTCTCCCTTCTCTCTTCAGGAACTCAGGCCATTGACCCCTCTGAAGGAAACAGATAGGTTTACATCATTAACGGTCATAGGGATGACGAAAATAATGTGTAACAGCATCCACATGCTATTAGACTGCATGTACTAATAATGAGGAAGAATATGAAGCTTTGATTCAGGGGATGATTCTTGCACAAGAAATGAATATAGAACATCTGATTGTGACTAGCGACTCCGAGTTAGTAATTAATCAGGTCACCCAGAGGTATAAAATCAAGAAGGAAAGACTCAAGTTATATTTCAAAAGAGTTAACGAATTGATGGAATATTTTAGTTCTTTCAACATTTCCTTCATCCCAAGGAATAAGAATCAGAAGGTAGATTCATTGGCCTTGGCGACCTCATTCTCAAACCTAGATGATATACAAAGAAAAACATATTTTCAAGTAGAAAGAGCATTCCGACCTTCTGTACCCGATAACATGGAATATTTGCAAGTGTTTGAGAATGATGAACAATTGGATTTCTTTTTGTTAAACGATGATGATGATGAAGACAATCACATGTTTGTTGTCCCGAAGAATTGCATTCAATCTGAGTCTCTTTTTATGAAAGATGATCATGCTAATAATCTCCTGGAAGAAGTTTCACCTCGAAAAGTGAAAGAAACAAGAAAGGTCAATATTGGGACTAAAAATTCCCCAAAATATGTCAATTTGGGAGTTGTTTTCACCATTGAGGAAGTTGATCAATATGTGGCATCGTTTAAGGAATATATTGATGTGTTCGCCTGGACCTATGATGGTTTGAAAGCTTATGATAAAACAATATTTCAACATATAATTCCTTTGAAAGAAGAAGCAAAGTCGATCAAGCAAAAAATAAGGATGATGAACACAAAATTGAAACCTCTGGTAAATATTGAATTGGAGAAATTAAATAAGGTTGGAATAATATATCCCAGTAGACATTCTGATTGGATTTCAAACCCTGTGATAGTAAGAAAGAAGCATGAGGAAATCTAGATGTGTGTGGATTTCAAGGATCTTAACAAAGAAAGCATAAATGATAACTATCCTTTACCTAACATGGATTTTCTTCTTTACCAAGTCACAAGATCATCTTACATGTCCATGTTGGATGGATTTTCTAGAGATAATCAAGTCTTGGTTGTTGAGGAAGATAGAGAAAAGACAACATTCATAACACCTTGGGAGACATGTGCATATGCTAGGATGCCCTTTGGTTTGAAGAATGTAGGAGCCACATTTCATAGGGCCATGGATCATTCATTTAGTGGGTTGATAGGAAAATTCATGGCAGAATATCAATATGAATTAAAAGTGCATTCAAAAACAAGGAGTGATCATATCCATCACTTGAGAAAAGTTTTTGACAGATGCAAATTATATGGTGTCTCTCTAAATCCAAAGAAATGTTTATTCGTTGTAACTCAAGGAAAACTATTGGGTCATATTGTGTTCAAGGAAGGGAATTACATAGATCCAGAAAGAGTTAAAGTGATAAATGAACTCAACCCCTCATCATCTAAGAAAGGTTTGTTCCTGACTATGTAAGTATTGTGAAGCCGATCAATTTGTTGTTGAAAAAGGAGCATAGGTTTGAATGGACAATGGATACTCAATAAGCTTCCAATAATATCAAAAGAGAAATCACCACAACTCCAGTTCTCATTAGCCTAGATTTTCAAAGGGATTTCATCATCTATTTGTTTGCTACCGAAACAGTTGTTGCATTTGTTCTTACTCAAAGGAATACCAAGGGTGAAGAACTCCAAATCAGTTTCATGATAAAAACCCTTCATGATTATGAAATGAGGTATTCAAAACTGGAAAAGCAAGCCCTGGCTCTTGTGAAAGCGGTGGTGCACTTTCAGACGTACATACTAAATTCTCATGTCATTTCTTATGTTCCATCCTCGCCAGTAAAGATGCTTTTGAATCAACAATTGAGAGAAGGAAAATGGGCTAACTGTCTGGCAAAGATCCAAGACTATGATATTGAAATTAAACCTTTAAAGGTTGTCAAGGGACAAGGTTTATGTAAGCTCAACGCAAATAGTGATTATGTGGATGGAATGATTTCAATTCCAGTAGGAGAACCATTGGCTTATTCAGAATGGTACGGATATGTTGTATTCTACTTGAGGTCCGGGCAATTTCTTGTAACCATGAACCCTAAAGAGCGAAGAACATTGAAGATGAAGGCAAATCAATATGTGTTGATTGTTGAAATATTATTCAGAAGGAACTATGATGGTATATTACTAAGATGTGTTGGTGAAACAAGAACTAATGAGAGAATTCCATGAAGGAATATGTGGTGGACGTTTTGTGCCTACTTCCACCTCCCATAAGATAATACGAGATGGATTTTATTGGCCATCAATTTTCAGAGACTCATATGCCACAATAAGGAAGTGTGTATCATGCAAGCAGTTTTTAGGGAAAATGAAGAGATCTGCAATGTCGTTACATCCCATAAATGTAGAACAACCATTTTCTCAATGGAGACTTGATGTCGTCGGGCCAATAAATCCAAGGTCCAACAAGGGACACATGTATATTCTAATCGCTACAGATTATTTTACAAAGTGGCCAGAGGTAGTGGCATTAAAAAGGGTTGATTCAGAAGAGTTCCTTAAGTTCCTCAAAGATAATATTTTGTCAAGATTCAGTGTCCCAGATAAATTTATCACTGATAATGGTTCGATTTTCATTGGTTCAAAGTTTATAGATTTCTGTGCGGAATATGGAATTATTATGGGGCAATCATAAAACTATTATCCACAATGGAATGGTCTTGCAAAATCCACAAATAATACACACATTCAGATATTCAAAAAAACTATTGACAAGAAACAAAGGAATTGGCATTTGAAATTAACTAATGCATTGTGGGAAAGTAGAACGAGTCCAAAGGACAACACTGGGATGTCCCCGTATACATTGGTTTGTGGGAAATAAGGGAAAATKCCAATTASCCTTRAACACAATGCCTTGACTTTAGTGGTTAATACARAAGATGCATAAGATAGTTCACCTATCCAAAGGAGGATCAACCAGTTGTTGAAATTGGAGGAAGAATGAAGTGAAGCCATGAATCAAACTTCTCARAGACAACAAAGTATCAAAAGATATTTTGACCAGAGTGCAACTGTAAATAATTTTTGGAAGGGAGAATTGGTGTTACTCTRGAACAAATMCAAGGAGAAACCACCAATGCACACCAAATTTGWAGCACTTTGTATTGGACCATACATCGTTGAAAATATCCTAGGTTTTAATTCCGGTATGCTACAAGACATGAAGAGTAAAATATTAATGTTGCCTATCAATGAGCAACATTTGAAAGGTTTCTTCACCCGAAACTTTCTCATTTTTATTCTACAGAAATTTATTTTTTTTGTTTTTTATATTCTTACCTTTGACTCCATAGCCCAATGGACGGAAGCGCCTGGTCATAAATATTTTGGATCCTTGACAATCCACAGGGGGTTATCATCCCACAGTTGGAGCCAGTTGTTGAGATCAATTCCCACTTCCAAAATTTCCCTCCCCTTATCTATTTCCCAACTTCTTTTTTCCATTTCTTTTCCCCCTTCTATACCTACCCTTATTCCCCTTTTCTTTTCTCCCTTCTCTTTTCTCTTTCTAGTTTCCATACTTAGCCGTTTTTCAAAAAATGACGGGTTCGTGGGTTGACAGACTCCCAGGTCTTCACCTCCATCCATTTCTCATATCATGAGTCCGATCGATCTCCTTTTTATAATGTACTTCACCATTTTTGCAACCACGGGTTCACAGGTTCAAGATTTCTTATTCCAAGTTCCGCGACATTCATTTTACACCCAAAGACCCGTAATCTACATTATGACCATCAAAATTGTCGTGGGTACCAAGCTCTTAATTTTTTTATCTCTCCTATGTCTAATTCTGACCGACCATTGTGCAACACTTAGCCTATTTTCGATCATTCCCAATCGCGGGTTCACGGGTTTCCAGGTTGGCAGGTTCACAAAGGTTCCCAAATTCAAATTGCTCTCATCCGTCCCCGCCTTATTCGTGCTTTTCCCAATACGCATTTAGTATGGTTTAATGCTAATAACTAATCATGCAAGTTTCGTGAAGATCATCATTAATAAGTGAAGGGTTCGAGGATATTTTCCATTAAAATTGTATTAAAGCATGATTTTCCAAAGGTTATATTAGTGTTATCTCTCTCAAAGGATTCATTTCAAATATTATCTAGTTAAAAGAATACTCCCATCAACCTATGGAAGCAACAACTCGACAATAATTCTGCGGTGATACTTTGAATATTTTTGGGCATGAAGACCAGAACTTTCAGTGGTCCAGAGCGTATTATTACTATTCATCTCCTCTTGCTAAAAAATAAGTGATCTAGACATCCAGAATTGCGTTCAAGGTGTGTCCCTAAAGTAATCAATTGCAAAGAACTAGTTGCATGGTGCATTGAGAAATACGTACTGAGTCAGCGGATTATTCAACTTCAAGACCATTCTCCCATCTCTCTTTCACCACAAGTATTTCAAAATATGTTGAATCTCCCTGAGCCAACACTTACCTTCAAAGGCGAGGATTGCAAGGATTTCCCGAAAAGACATGACAATGGCCTAGACCTTTTGCCTGAGTTCTTGGAAAATTCCATGACCATCCTAGAAGACATTACTAGGATTCAGGTCGACTCGTTCAAAAACCACTTTCAGGAAATTTCTTGGTTGTTTACCAAGCTAACAGGCCAAGAAAGCACCACAACCATTTCCCACATGATTATTTATATCTAACATTTTACAGTTAAAGAACAAGCTATCTTCGATTGGGGAAAACTGATTTCCATTGAAATCTCCTCCCAATTGTCATAGTACAAAGAGACAATAAATTCTTTATGGCTTCTTATTTGGTGTTTGCGATAGCATATTGCTGTCAATTTCTAAATTTGTCTATCTGTAAGAGGGTGAACTGTGAAATTGATCGAGTTACCTTCAGGTATCAAACATTGTGGAGACACAAGGATTCTTTGCATTTTTATGAAGTTTGTAATGATTTCATTTCAGTTTTCAAAGGACTATTATTTGGTAAAGATACCCCCGAGATATCTTACTAGGTAATTAAATTCTTGGATAAAAAGGGAATGTTGGAGCAGATGGAAAATCACAGTGTCATTAGGATTGTCTGTTCCAAGGAAAATCCCTCTATTCTTCCATACCATGTATCTGATAAAATGTTTATCACAGAAGTGGCAAGGCAAGATAATTTATGGTTGCACTTTTTCCATGAGAAACGGAAAAATCAATTCATACCCTTAACTTGGAAAATTGGAGACTTTATATTCAGGAATATAAACAAAATTGATGAGCTTGTGAACCACTTTCACAATGTGAATATGAAATATGTTGAAAAGATAAATGGGTTTGACCCTAACAGAACTTTCGTGGAACATATGCTGGCAGTCAGATTCAACAATTCATTTATTCATACTATTCTGAGTGAAGAAGAAGATAAAAAATTAGGCGCTCATCCTGTCAACATTGGTGACTTAGAAACAATACTTAGTACTAATGAGTTTTACAAGCAGAAATGAAAGGGTCCCAGTGAGAAGAGCGCCCAGTCTCCAACTGTTACTCCTAAAACTACCACATCTCGGAGCAATGCTCCAATGACCCACCCAACTAGGTAAGTTACCAACAATAGTTCAAGTGGCGGAGGAGAAAAGAATCCCCCTCCGGGAAAGATTGAGAGCTCGCACAAACTTCCTCTGGGAAAGAAGATGAAAAAATTTGTGTAAGAGGAAGAAGACCACCGCATAGGAAATTACATCAACAGTTTCTCCCTTGAAGATATGGAGCTCGAAGCGGATATCGCAAAATTGTTTCCAACTATGGATCAGCCAAGGAACATGGCCCACCAAAATTTATCATTAGAGATAATTGAGAATGAGACCTTCAACGAAGAAGAGTCATTTATTTTCCAAAGCGTTGTCTTTGACAGGGAATCCAAGAACTTGATTATTGAAAAAGGTGATATGAAGAATAAGAAAGGAAAATCTCATGCAGACGTTGACCTAAGATATATGTGGCCTTCCCAAATTTCTAAAATTCACAGAGAAACCGAGGATACTCTGGATGACTCCATTGCTGGTCTAGAAGCAGAAAACATGAAGTTGAAAGAAATGATCTGGAAACTGGAGGATGCCTTAATGCCTCTTTCACTTCTTGCCAGTCCTTTGTCAATAGTCATACGCACCACACCCATTTTTAAATTGAATGGATCTTCAAGCCTACTTACATTAGTGAGGAGCTATGTAGAAAGAAATATTAAAAAGAGAATGGCATTGAACATAGAGGCATGGGAGGTTTCGAAAAACATTGTTTCTTTTGGCTCGAGGGCACATGTCTTCCATGAGTATTTGCAAGCCGACCTGCAGAACGAAGAAGGTTTTTACCTTGATGTTCTACTACCTTTTGGAAAAAAAGTCTCTAATATGATAGAACTAAGGAGAAGAGAGGAGGATTTTCCCTCTCCAAGCCGGATAAAATAGTTGAACGCGTGTTGGAAAGAGAAAATAAAAAAAATTGAATAATATTGTTCAAGCATGCAACCAAGATATATCAAAGAGGGAAGAACTATTCAAGAGGCTCACAGAAATAGACCCATCTGGAGGTACTAACAAAGTACAAGACCCCAAACTAATTCTCAACTCAATGTTCTTAACAAAGAAACAATTTGACGGACGAGTTGAGATTTTTAAAGGGTTGTTAGTTGAAAAGTTCTATGGTATACTTGAATATGATGAGGACGACATAAACAATTGGCTAGTGGAATACTCCATAAAGAATTAGGACATTGAGGAAGAATTTCATGGCATTTCCCTTGAGTTGAGAGATTTGGAGGGCGAGTTGATCAACATCAAAATCTGGCATGAGATAAACGTGGCACTGCTGGTCCTTGACCAAGTTTTGTGGAAAAATTGGTCGTGTTTGACCAATTTTGGGACTTCGACAGGCTGGATGAAGATGGAGCACCCAGGCATAGGGGAGATCACGATATCTCACTCATTTTGAAGGCTTGTGGACCCAGTAAAGGGTTTACTAGCGTTTATGTAACAGGTTATGGGATGTCAGCCCATGGGTTTACCCATGCTTAGGCCTTTTTGTAAAAACATATATAGGAAGGAATGCAATGTAGAAAGTAGTAGAAGCTTAGTGCAAGCAATGTAAGAAGTAGTGTTTGGCTATGTGCATAATATGTTAAGGTTAGCTCAGTGCAAGAGGTTGTAAGTTGCTTTGTCCAGACAGACTGTGTAGGGTAAGGCTCTGTGCTACTAAGGAGTTGACTCTGTGCCTCGACTTGGTTTTGGGAAGGAGGATCTGGTGTGTTGTGTGCAAATATCCTGTCCTCTATGGAGTCTGGATCTATGGCTTTGTGCATAGGAGAAAAAGAATGTAAGAAGATTGAACACTAATAAAGAAGAAGAATAAGTTGGTGGATGTAGCTCCACAATGGGGTGAACCACGTATATTCTATGCCTTGATATGCTTTGTGCGATGTGATTTATGATTATGCTATTTATTTTCTTAGTGTTGTTGTTATAATGAATGCATCTGATGTTGTAGCTTAGTGCTTAATGGTGTTAAAGATGAATGAATGCTATATCTGAACTAATGCTATGTGCTAAGTGATTGGTAGTACTTGATTTCTATTTTTACTACATTATTTTGTACTTAGGGTTTGATCTCTGATGTGAATGAGACTCATGAATTAATGCATATTGTTGTCTAAGTGCTCTGCTAGATGTTATAATCACAGATATGTGTCCCAGCTTGGTTGTATACACCTGAGTCCTGCAACCCCTCTTGCCTCTACCTCAGGTGAGACTTCATTTGCTTCTCAGGTGTTGTTGAAAGGGTCGGTAGTTAGGGTTTTGTTGGTGCGTTGTTGAAGCATTGAAACCTAGGTCTGCCCCTGTGCCAACAAATGGTTCCATTGTTGGGACATGAAACTGTGATTGTTGGGAACTGAAGAAAAGAGAAATCTTTGTGCGTACATGTTGTCGTAGTGTGCAATATTCTACTTAACTCACGAAGCTCTATGCTAAGAAAGAAACTAGATCTGAAGAAAAGAGGTAAGATCTTAAAGCTTTGTGCTCTGGTAAGGGTAAGATAAGTGGAAATTTTTTCTTCGAAAGTATGAATTTAGGTATGTTTGATAGATTTTGTCCTAGTTTGAAAACTAGGGAACAGTTAGAAGAAAGAGTTGATCTGAATAAATTTGATAAAAATAGAGAGAGATATATTATTCCTATGCATATAAAGAATCTTTGGACTAATAAGTGGATGCAGGAACCTAGAAAGAATTTTTGCAGATTGCAGGTCCAACACTGTGATCCCAGTGCACAGTACAGGAAAGGATGGGGCTCATTTAAAAGAAAGAGAGGATTGACACTGTGTTATAATTGTAGAAGGTCAGGACATCTTGCTAAGGAATGCCCTGGTAGAGGTCCTATTTGTCTTTGTTGTAAAGAGATTGGTCATGAGGTTGAGGATTTCCCAAGGATGATTGCTAAAGTTGAAAAGATGAATATGGGACAAGAAAACTACAAATAAGGTCAAGAGACTAAGGATATGTTAAAGAATCATACAGAAAAAGAGTCAGAGACTATGTTAATATAGTTAAAAGAAGTAATGGATGATCACAAAGACATCAGTTTACCAGAGATCCTAAAAGAAAAACAACACATAGTTACAAGAATAGAAGACTTCGACATAGATTGTGTATTGGATGAAGAAACACACGTGAATATTATGCCAGAATTAGAGCTCCAAGCAGTGCCGAGCACTCTACAAGAAGTGTGTGACCAAAGGGAGGAAGCAACTAAGAGCGTAGTTGGAAGGATCAAGACCCTTGCCTTAGAATGTAAGCAATTGAGTGATTGTAGTGCGCAGACCTATGAACGCCTCACATAAGACCCAGAGCTGAGGAAACTGGAAGCGCAGCTCCAGGAGGTGCAACAACAGGCATCCAACATCCAGGTGTAGATGAAGCTGCTCACTGCAGTCGAGAGGATGAAAAGATCACAGGAACAATGCACATTCCAACAACAGGTTACTGCCATCTAAAGCAGAGTCATGGAGGTTACACAGAGACTCCATAGGGTGCAGGACAAAGCCTGCACGCTTTGAAGAGATTGAGGGACAAGGCTCACAACTAGACCATATGGTTACGACAGTGGAACAATGCCTGGAAGGGCCTGTTATAGATTAACTAATTCAAGAGTTCGACAAGCAGGAGGCTCTGGTGAAGCGACAAGTCGAGGCGGCTCGAGCTAAGCTCGAGGACTTTGAAGTAGCGTTGCCCAGATCTGAGTGACTCGGGACGAGTCACAGGTGAGTGTTGGGGGCCTATTGGTCCTTGACCAATTTTTGAGGAAACATTGGTCGTGTTTGACCACTTTTGGGACTTCGACAGGCTAGATGAAGATGGAGCACCTAGGAAGAGCAGAGATCGTGAGATCTCACTCATTTTGCGAGATTGTGGACAGAGAAAAGGGTTTACTAGGGTTTATGTAATGGGTTATAGGATGTAGGCCCATGGGTTTACCCATGCTTAGGCCTTTTTTTAAAAGTATATATAGGAAGGAATGTAATGTAGAAAGTAGTAGAAGCTTAGTGCAAGTGATGTAAGAACTAGTGTTTGGCTATATGCATAATATGTTAAGGTTGGATCAGTGCAAGAGATTATAAGTTGCTTTGTGCAGACAAGCTATGTAGGGTAAGGCTTTGTGCTACTAAGGATATGGCTCTGTGCCTCGACCCAGTTTTGGGAAGGAGGATCTGGAGCGCTGCACCTAGATCTCTTGTCCTTTGCCGAGTCTGGCTCTATGGCTTTGTGCACAAGAGCATAAGAATGTAAGAAGATTGAAGACTAATAAAGAAGAATAAGAAGTTGGTGGGCGTAGCCCCACACTGGGGTGAACCACGTATATCCTGTGTCTTGATATTCTTTGTGTGATGTGATGTATGATTATGTAATTTATTTGCTTAGTGTTGTTGTTATAATGAATGCATCTGATGTTTTAGCTTAGTGGTTAATGGTGTTAAATATGAATGAATACTAGATCTGAACTAATGATATGTGCTAAGTGATTGGAAGTGCTTGATCTTTATTGTTACTGCAATGTTTTGTACTTAGGTTTTGATTTGCGATGTGAATGAGACTCATGAATTAATTCATATTGTTGTCTAAGGGCTCTGCTAGATGTTATAATAACATATTTGTGTCCTAGCTTGGTTGTAGACACCCGAGTCCTGCAACCCCCCCTGCCTCTACCTCGGGTGAGACTACATCTTCTTTACAGGTGTTGCCGAAAGGGTCAATAGTTAGGGTTTTGTTGGTATGTTGTTGAAGCGTTGAACCCTGGGTCTTCCCCTATACCAACAGACACCAATGAAAATTTATATTGAAGAATGGTTCAAGAAATCCATCGAAAAATTGACCAACGAGGGGCAAGAAACAATTGAGACAGTTTCTGCAATCGTTAATCAAGACAATAAAAGGACACCAACAATCAAGTGAACACATGGGAGACCATCAAATTAATTTTATGTTGATCACATCTTTCTTTATTTATCAGTTCCTTCATCCAGTTATTATGTTTCTTTTACGAGAAAGGTTTAATCGAAGTCTGATAACTTCTCTTTTTATTCTTTCCAGGTCTTGTTTTTATTTTATTGCCCACCATCCTCCTTCTACAAGACTAATTCTTGTGTATATTTTCTTTATGGTCCACGGGAGACCCAATTCCAGTCCTTAGGACAAACACATTTTAAATTTCAAAGAATATGTAACAGACTATATATTTTTCAGAAATTTCAGAGAGTTATTTCAGGATCAGTTTTAACTGTGCTTTGTAACTCTGAGTTTTGAGTATAAAGTATTTGAGATTGATCTATCATTATATTTATTTGAGTTACCCATGTACCACTCTATTAAAGTTCTCTTATGCATGTTGTTTGGTCCAATCTATTGCTCTAGATTAGGCTTAATTTATTGTCAACCAAGGTAGGTATTCTTAGAGGCACTTGTCTAATGTATATAGACCTAGAAGGATCTAAATTCCTAGATGAAGGTTTACTGTAGCAGGTCCCAGCACTCTTTTTACAAGAGTTTGATATTTGGTTCCTTCACACTTAAACACCTCTGCAATTTAAACAAATCTACCTACTAAAAACAAGGTGCTTATGTTTGCCTGAGATTCTAATCCCTTTACAAGGACTCAACTCACAGAAGCTCTTCCAAATCAGCACATTTAAATCAAATGCATTAAAACTTTAAACACTCCTTTGATTAAATCTGATCTAACATCCTAGAGTGATCACAATTGTCTGAGATTTCAATCCTTTTACAAGGTTCCAGTTCACAAAAGCTCTTCCAAATCAACACATTTAAATTAAATGCATTAAAATAGAGACCACGGAGATAATCTTGAATTCAATACACAATTAAACCCTCTTACAAGGATTGCTCATTAATCTAGTAGTTGAATCCTTCAATTATAACCATGAGCCATGAAATAGAAATGATAACTGGAATTATGGACACAACTTTAATTGAAATCTATGAACTCACAGCATGAAGATTAAACAAAAATGCTAATTCAGATCTGAACATATGAATCTAATGAAATCGTGAAGAAAAGTGTACCAACATAACATGGGGGCCCTTCCACGCTTGCAAGCACACTTGGAAAAACTTCAGATGATGAAAATGCTAAATCATAACACCATGAATGATAGAATTTATGTCTCTGATTAAAATCTGGAAATGAGTTACATCAAAATAGAGTTCTGAAGCTCGTACACAGTCTCCTGTCTTTTCTTTGCATCACCAACATACATTCTTCACCCCCATTTACATGTTTCTACTACTTATTTATATAAAAATTACAAAAGGAGGCTATTCTCGTTCCATAAAAACCTAACTGATCTCCAAATCAGGTCGAATCAGTTTGAATCCCTAAACATAAGCAAAATATCAAGCCTACTCATTTATGATTTGGATTTTTCTGCTAAACTAGTTGGGTTTCATCAGCGTTGACCAGATATTTAGGAAGATTTTTCACCATCTGTGTACATTTCAGATCAAGCCCGTGTCCTTCATTTGGGTCTACTTGTTATGCCACATGTCAGATCATAAAGCATTTACAGGAAGTTACCACATCTGTCATTTTTGAAAATTTCAATTTTTAACACAAAAATTCCATAAATCGATTTTAATGTAGAAATAACAATCATGATACTATATTAATCAATTTCAATAAAATATGAGGGATTTATGAAG
>JZKD02S1119602.1:0-12971 GCA_000966675.3 Picea glauca | reverse complement strand
TTGATCATACCAAAATGGAAGATGATGATATCCACCTTCTTGGACTTGGCTTGAATCCTATCTGACATATTTCCAAGGCTTTTGAGTAGATAGAAGGGTAGATTCAAGGGCTCTTTTCCAATAAAATAAATAAATGGTCTAATATGGTATTGACAGATCATATTAAACCTACCTTCATAAGTAAAATACCTCTGAATGACTTTGATCATCTTATTAAGATACTCCAACATATGATTTCTAGGAACTCCCTTAGATAGGTTATCTTCTTGATATTCAGGATTTAATAAATCCTTAGAAAATGAAAACTTCAAAGACATGGACTTGAACCATTTTTTCCCTTGAACTAGTATATCTGTAGCTGTAGGAATGGAATGCTCTGTAACCCAAAACTCCAACGTACTAACTTTGGTCTTTACCCCAATGAAATTCAATGCAAACTGCTTGGTAACCTCAGGGTGTCCTCTGTATATCTTCTCACAAAAATATAGGCAACCCACTCTTTGAAATGCCTCTTTGAAAAATTGATCTGAATTGATTAGTTGCAGGTCATGGGGATCATCCATGACAATACCCCCTCCTTTATGAATCTTCTTCCCTTTCTGAGTTTCCATTAAAGCTAAGTTGAACCCCCCCTTTGATAAAAGTTTATACTAGAGTATGTGATAGAAACTGATGAATTTAGGGTTTAACTGCTTGATTTTGCAAAAATAAAGGTTTGCTGGANTCAGAAGGAGACTTGATCTCAATAATTTCTATTGGCTCTTTAAGAGGCTTGATTTTGACTATTTGTTGATATGGTTCTTTAGATGCACCCTCTTCCATAAAGACATGCTTCCTTATTGTTGATATGGTGAATAGTCTTCTAGGCACCCTCTTCTTTCCCTTTAGATTCATTGCTTTGCTAGAGGATGTCTCCATAGGTGAATACTCTTCCATAAGAGAAGTTTATTCATCAAGAGGTTGTGAAGGGACTTCACCTATCTTATCAGTTTACTGAGATGACTTAGCCTTTTTAACCATATTCCTCCTTTTACTGGACTCTATGTGCACAATATTTTCAACAGAAGTAGGTGTCTTTCTCTTTGTTTGTGGTGTGTTGACAACATCTGGTTGAAATCATGATGCAACTAGGAAAGCATCCCAATCACTGTTATTCTTTTTTATTTATTCTAACACTAGCATCTTGATCATACCAAAATGGAAGATGATGATATCCACCTTCTTGGACTTGGATTGAATCCTATCTGACATATTTCCAAGGCTTCTGAGTAGATAGAAGGGTAGATTCAAGGGCTCTTTTCCAATAAAATAAATAAATGGTCTAATATGGTATTGACAGATCATATTAAACCTACCTTCATAAGTAAAATACCTCTGAATTACTTTGATCATCTTATTAAGATACTCCAACATATGATTTCTAGGAACTCCCTTGGATAGGTTATCTTCTTGATATTCAGGATTTAAGAAATCCTTAGAAAATGAAAACTTCAGAGACATGGACTTGAACCATTTTTTCCCCTGAACTAGTATATCTGTAGCTGTAGGAATGGAATGATTTGTAACCCAAAACTCCAACGTACTAACTTTGGTCTTTACCCCAATGAAATTCAATGCAAACTGCTTGGTAACCTCAGGGTGTCCTCTGTATATCTTCTCACAAAAATCTAGGCAACCCACTCTTTGAAATGCCTCTTTGAAAAATTGATCTGAATTGATTAGTTGCAGGTCATGGGGCTCATCCATGACAATACCCCCTCCTTTATGAATCTTCTTCCCTTTTCGAGTTTCCATTAAATCTAAGTTGAACCCCCCCTTTGATAATAGTTTATACTAGAGTATGTGATAGAAACTGATGAATTTACGGTTTAACTACTTGATTTTGCAAAAATAAAGGTTTGCTGGAAAAAAGGATTTATGCTAAAGAAACACTATAGAAAATGAAATAGGATTGAATCTAGGATATTGGTGGAACATATGACAACCCAAAACTGGATGAAATCTCAAATAGATAAAATTTTGGAGCAATTGTGTAAAACATGGAGTTTGTAGCACRMTTTCTCAGTTCACACTGCGYTGATTAAGTTTGTAGTAATGAATTTTAGACTAGGCTTTTCATCAAAAGGATTTTCAATTTCAAAGGTATGGAGATGAATATGATACTGAGTGAAATGTTTTTTTTTCAAACTTGAGTGAAAACGAGGYCAGCTACAGTKTTATCAACTGAGAAAAACATGGGATTCTTAGCGCATCCATTTCATAGTGCAGACAATTAGCAACAAGTGTAGTTCACAAATAATATAAATTTTGTAGCAAATGGAGTTATGGTTGCAAGAATAAGATTCATGTTACCCTTTAGCTAGAAAAAATGTAGATAAGACCCAAAGTTTTCCCACTTTACAAATGATGACTAGTACCATAGTGACATGAAGACCCTTGTACATGTCTTTCAGATTATCTTCCTAGAACTAGGATATAAAACCAAAACCATGATTTATTAATAGAACACATGACTCAAAACCTTGAGATCATAATGCTATGACTCAAACCTAAGATTTTTAAAACATGAATGATATTAGAAAGACTAATTACCTAACTGAATAAGACCAATGGAGTCTTTCTGAGAAAAAACTAACAAAAAATTTAAAAAGAGGGAAGACATTGACTCTGTACATCCTATGTCTTAACATCTAGCTCCTATTGGGTATGACATGATCCCTATGAGCTTCCAAGAACCTTCAGTTCCATTTCCTTAACAGACTTCTGAATACAATTATGATTTAAGCAACTGTTCACCATCCTGCAAGTTAAATCATCTCATAGAGGCCAACTGCTATTATATTAGGCATGGAGTCATTCATCTCATTCCAAAAATTTGCAACTTTCTCAAACTAAAAATAAACTGTAAAAACCAAACTTATTAAAACCGACCTCAAACTATAATATGACCACACTGTGCAAACTGAAGGAAATGCTTGAAACATCAAGCTTATTTATTTACAATTCCTATACTAACCAATTGAAAAACACTTTGCTCATGTATATAAAAATTTCCAAAATAGCTAATCAAGCAACTAATTTCTTGGCATGGATTTATGCTTGTAGTTGTTTGAGAAAACATAAAAATAATTTAATGTATACAACAAAAAAGTATTAGACATATCATACTCACAGCAATAAAGAAACACCACACCCAAACTGTCAGTGTGTGAAGCTTTTGAAAACCTAGACTCCATCCAATCGACTATTCGATCATGAAACTCATGACAAATTTTTTTGGGCTGATCCAAAGGGAAAGGTTGCCACTGTACTGAATCTTCTATGTGAATAGCATTATGATCTCTCATACTCTTAAAAACAAAAGACTGCTGCAATATATTTCCATCGATGTCAAATATTTCAGGTGAAGGATGAAAATGAAGCTTGTCTTCATGATCTTTTACAGGAGTAAGTATATTTCAAATTTATCATAAACATGTAAAATTTGAACACACAAAAGATCAGGGACCTATTTATCATCCTTCTCTTCAATCACAAGTGAAAACACATCGTGGGAAACCTCTTGAAATACCTGAGGAAAATATTCTTCTGCAACTATTTCTTCATGAAAAACATNGATTCATTGCTTTGCTAGAGGATGTCTCCATAGGTGAATACTCTTCCATAGGAGAAGTTTATTCATCAAGAGGTTGTGAAGGGACTTCACCTATCTTATCAGTTTACTGAGATGAATTATCCTTTTTAACCATCTTCCTCCTTTTACTGGACTCTATGTGCACAATATTTTCAATAGAAGTAGGTTTCTTTGTCTTTGTTTGTGGTGTGTTGACAACATTTGGTTGAAATCATGATGCAACTAGGAAAGCATCCCAATCATTGTTATTCTTTTTTATTTCTTCTAACACTAGCATCTTGATCATACCAAAATGGAAGATGATGATATCCACCTTCTTGGACTTGGCTTGAATCCTATCTGACATATTTCCAAGGCTTCTGAGCAGATAGAAGGGTAGATTCAAGGGCTCTTTTCCAATAAAATAAATAAATGGTCTAATATGGTATTGACAGATCATATTAAACCTACCTTCATAAGTAAAATACCTCTGAATGACTTTGATCATCTTATTAAGATACTCCAACATATGATTTCTAGGCACTCCCTTGGATAGGTTATCTTCTTGATATTCAGGATTTAAGAAATCCTTAGAAAATGAAGACTTCAGAGACATGGACTTGAACCATTTTTTCCCCTGAACTAGTATATCTGTAGCTGTACAAATGGAATTCTCTGTAACCCAAAACTCAAACGTACTAACTTTTGTCTTTACCCCAATGAAATTCAATGCAAACTGCTTGGTAACCTCAGGGTGTCCTCTATATATCTTCTCACAAAAATCTAGGCAACCCACTCTTTGAAATTCCTCTTTGAAAAATTGATTTGAATTGATTAGTTGCAGGTCACGGGGCTCATCCATGACAATACCCCCTCCTTTATGAATCTTCCTCCCTTTCTGAGTTTCCATTAAAGCTAAGTTGAACCCGCCCTCTGATAAAAGTTTATACTAGAGTATGTGATAGAAACTGATGAATTTAGGGTTTAACTACTTGATTTTGCAAAAATAAAGGTTTGCTGGAGAAAAGGATTTATGTGAAAGAAACACTGTAGAAAATGAAATAGGATTGAATCTAGGATATTGGTGGAAAATATGACAACCCAAAAATGGATGAAATCTCAAATAGATAAAATTTTGGAGCAATTGTGTAAAACATGGAGCTTGTAGCACGATTTCTCAGTTCACACTGTGCTGATTAAGTTTGTAGTAATGAATTTTAGAGGCTTTTCATCAGAAGGATTTTCAATTTCAAAGGTATGGAGATGAATATGATACTGAGTGAAATGTTTTTTTTCAAACTTGAGTGAAAACGAGGTCAGCTATGTTTTTATCAACTGAGAAAAACAGGGGATTCTTAGCGCATCCATTTCATAGCGCATATAATTAGCAACAAGTGTAGTTCACACATAATATAAATTTTGTAGCAAATGGAGTTATGGTTGCAAGAATAAGCTTCAAGTTACCCTTTGACTAGAAAAAATGTAGATAAGACCCAAAGTTTTCCCACTTTACAAATGATGACTAGTACCATAGTGACATGAAGACCCGTGTACATGTCTTTCAGATTATCTTCCTAGAACTAGGATATAAAACCAAAACCATGATTTATTAATTGAACACATGACTCAAAACCTTGAGATCATAATGCTATGACTCAAACCTAATATTTTTAAAAAATGAATGATATTAGAAAGACTAATTACCTAATTGAATAAGACCAATGGAGTATTTCTGAGAAAAAACTAACAAAAAATTTAAAAAGAGGGAAGACATTGACTCTGTACATCCTATGTCTTAACATCTAGCTCCTACTGGGGATGACATGATCCCTATGAGCTTCCAAGAACCTTTGGTTCCATTTCCTTAACTGAATTCTGAATACAATTATGATTTCAAGCAACTGTTCACCATCCTGCAAGTTAAATCATCTCACAGAGGCCAACTGCTATTACATTAGGCATGGAGTCATTCATCTCATTCCAAAAATTTGCAACTTTCTCAAACTAAAAATAAACTGTAAAAAACAAACTTATTAAAACCGACCTCAAACTATAATATGCCCACACTGTGCAAACTAAAGGAAATGCTTGAAACATCAAGCTTATTTATTTACAATTCCTATACTAACCAATTGAAAAACACTTTGCTCATGCATATACAAATTTCCAAAATAGCCAATCAAGCAACTAATTTCTTGGCATGGATTTATGCTTGTAGTTGTTTGAGAAAACATAAAAATAATTTAATGTATACAACAAAAAAGTATTAGACATATCATWCTCACAGCAATAAAGAAACACCACACCCAAACTGTCAGTGTGTGAAGCTTTTGAAAACCTAGACTCCATTGAATCGACTATTGGATCATGAAACTCATGACAATTTTTTTTGGGCTGATCCAAAGGGCAAGGTTGGCACTGTACTAAATCTTCTATGTGAATAACATTATGATCTCTCATACTCTTAAAAACAAAAGACTACTGCAATATATTTCCATCGATGTCAAATATTTCAGGTGAAGGCTGAAAATGAAGCTTGTCTTCATGATCTTTTACATGAGTAAGTATATTTCAAATTTATCATAAACATGTAAACTTTGAACACAAAAAAGCTCAGGGACCCATTTATCATCCTTCTCTTCAATCACAAGTGAAAACACATCGTGGTAAACCTCTTGAAATACCTGAGGAAAATATTCTTCTGCAACTATTTCTTCATGAAAAACATCATTTTCATAGCTATCATATGTTGATGTGTACATTAGTTCTTTGGCATCTGAATACTTAAAATAAACAACTTGATCTTCATGATAATTTGGAGCAGCCTAAAAAATGCTAGAGACATTTAGGTCAAGGANTTTTCCCACTTTACAAATGATGACTAGTACCATAGTGACATGAAGACCCTTGTACATGTCTTTCAGATTATCTTCCTAGAACTAGGATATAAAACCAAAACCATGATTTATTAATAGAACACATGACTCAAAACCTTGAGATCATAATGCTATGACTCAAACCTAAGATTTTTAAAACATGAATGATATTAGAAAGACTAATTACCTAACTGAATAAGACCAATGGAGTCTTTCTGAGAAAAAACTAACAAAAAATTTAAAAAGAGGGAAGACATTGACTCTGTACATCCTATGTCTTAACATCTAGCTCCTACTGGGGATGGCATGATCCCTATGAGCTTCCAAGAACCTTCAGTTCCATTTCCTTAACAGACTTCTGAATACAATTATGATTTCAAGCAACTGTTCACCATCTCGCAAGTTAAATCATCTCACAGAGGCCAACTGCTATTATATTAGGCATGGAGTCATTCATCTCATTCCAAAATTTTGCAACTTTCTCAAACTAAAAATACACTGTAAAAAACAAACTTATTAAAACCGACCTCAAACTATAATATGACCACACTGTGCAAACTGAAGGAAATGCTTGAAACATCAAGCTTATTCATTTACAATTCCTATACTAACTAATTGAAAAACACTTTGCTCATGTATATACGAATTTCCAAAATAGCTAATCAAGCAACTAATTTCTTGGCATGGATTTATTCTTGTAGTTGTTTGAGAAAACATAAAAATAATTTAATGTATACAACAAAAAAGTATTAGACATATCATACTCACAGCAATAAAGAAACACCACACCCAAATTGTCAGTGTGTGAAGCTTTTGAAAACCTAGACTCCATCCAATCGACTATTCGATCATGAAACTCATGACAAATTTTTTTGGGCTGATCCAAAGGGCAAGGTTGCCACTGTACTGAATCTTCTATGTGAATAACATTATGATCTCTCATACTCTTAAAAACAAAAGACTGCTGCAATATATTTCCATCGATGTCAAATATTTCAGGTGAAGGCTGAAAATGAAGCTTGTCTTCATGATCTTTTACAGGAGTAAGTATATTTCAAATTTATCATAAACATGTAAACTTTGAACACACAAAAGCCCAGGGACCTATTTATCATCCTTCTCTTCAATCACAAGTGAAAACACATCGTGGGAAACCTCTTGAAATACCTGAGGAAAATATTCTTCTGCAACTATTTCTTCATGAAAAACATCATTTTCATAGCTATCATATGTTGATGTGTACATTAGTTCTTTGGCATTTGAATACTTAAAATAAACAACTTGATCTTCATGAAAATTTGGAGCAGCCTAAAAAATGATAGAGACATTTAGGTCAAGGACAAATGTGTCTACAATCTTTCTATCACCAACATCCTTATCATTAAAACAATCAATAKAATCTTCTTTCAAAACTAAATAAATAGAGAAGGTTTTACATGGGGATGATTCCTCCTCTACATTATCAATAGTTTTTTTTGCTTCATCCTTATAACCAGAAGAATTAGTAAAAGAATGTTGGATGTAGAATTCAAATTCTTTACAACAGTTTTAAAAAAGAATATCAAATGGATAAAATATTTTGAAATGATGACGCAACATGATATGAAAGTATTGTAATAATGAAATACTTTATGGAGGAAGAGATCTATACCATCCTCAAGCATCTCCTTCTAGTGAATACATGAATAGTTTCATGAGCACATCCTCATGATGTATATCTAACTGTTCCATACATTGATGAAACATAATGAGGTGTTGTGNAATCTTCTTTCAAAACTAAATAAATAGAGAAGGTTTTGCATGGGGATGATTCCTCCTCTACATTATCAATAGTTTTTTTTGCTTCATCCTTATAACCAGAAGAATTAGTAAAAGAATGTTGGATGTAGAATTCAAATTCTTTACAATAGTTTTAAAAAAGAATATCAAATGGATAAAATATTTTGAAATGATGACGCAACATGATATCAAAGTCTTGTAATAATGAAATACTTTATGGAGGAAGAGATCTATACCATACTCAAGCGTCTCCTTCTAGTGAATACATGAACAGTTTCATGAGCACATCCTCATGATGTATATCTAACTGTTCCATACATTGATGAAACATAATGAGGTGTTGTGCAGGATTATCCTCCTTCCTTTCTCTGAATATAGGAAAAAAATATCCCCATTCTGATATATGAGGTACTGGATGTGGGAAACCAGAAATTGCAGAAATGTTAAGA
The DNA here is from genome assembly GCA_000966675.3 of Picea glauca. Lineage (NCBI taxonomy): Eukaryota > Viridiplantae > Streptophyta > Pinopsida > Pinales > Pinaceae > Picea > Picea glauca. The sequence goes on along the minus strand of JZKD02S1119602.1, from coordinate 4,254 downwards.
GGTGAAAATCTCCGAGCCAAAACAACAACAAATTACTTTGTCATTATGAAATTGTGGAGTCGCCACTAGATCTGTCCTTCATGGAGTAGAGTCGCCAGGTGAATGATGATGTCTATACTATGTCAGCATCCTTTATTCACCATCAAAGACTAGATCTAATCTTTGTCNTTGATCTTCATGAAAATTTGGAGCAGCCTAAAAAATGATAGAGACATTTAGGTCAAGGACAAATGTGTCTACAATCTTTCTATCACCAACATCCTTATCATTAAAACAATCAATATAATCTTCTTTCAAAACTAAATAAATAGAGAAGGTTTTACATGGGGATGATTCCTCCTCTACATTATCAATAGTTTTTTTTGCTTCATCCTTATAACCAGAAGAATTAGTAAAAGAATGTTGGATGTAGAATTCAAATTCTTTACAACAGTTTTAAAAAAGAATATCAAATGGATAAAATATTTTGAAATGATGACGCAACATGATATGAAAGTATTGTAATAATGAAATACTTTATGGAGGAAGAGATCTATACCATCCTCAAGCATCTCCTTCTAGTGAATACATGAATAGTTTCATGAGCACATCCTCATGATGTATATCTAACTGTTCCATACATTGATGAAACATAATGAGGTGTTGTGCAGGATTATCCTCCTTCCTTTCTCTGAATATAGGCAAAAAATATCCCCATTCTGATATATGAGGTACTGGATGTGGGAAACCAGGAATTGCAGAAATGTTAAGAGGTGAAAATCTCCGATCCAAAACAACAACAAATTACTTTGTCATTATGAAATTGGGGAGTCACCACTAGATCTGTCCTTCATGGAGTAGAGTCGTCAGGTGAATGATGATGTCTATACTATGTCAACATTCTTTATTCACCATCAAAGACTAGATCTAATCTTTGTCATTTCTTCGAGGGAAAATCTTCAACTTCATCCCCAACAATGATGCCAAAAATGTTATCACTAGAAGTCTCACCTAGAATGTTATAAGTGTGAGCCTAATACCCATCATATTTTATAGTTTGTAAAAGATAATATTTTTATTTTTCAGTGTAGCGAATGGATGAGAAACTCAATTCAAAGTATCAACATAAAAAACTCCATAAAACATACTTCAACAAGCAAGGTTGAATAATATCTAATCAGTTTACAAACTAACAATTAAAATATGCAAGAATGAAGAAGAAAATGTGAATATATGAACCAAACTACTTCAGGAACTTTGGCACACATATAGAGGAAATCTCACTAACAAGGAACCTCTATGTTAACAAGAAGATATGTTTTGACAACACTTGCATCAACAAAAGACAATAAATCAATCATTGTAATTTCATAGAAACAAGCACTAAAGACAAATCATTTACCGGTAGACAATATCAAAACAAGAGAGAAGAATAACATGTAACAGTAGAAGATAAGACGATCATTAACCATTCAAGATTCTCAAATCTATACATACATCATATGGAAAGATTTTACANATGTTTTGACAACACTTGCATCAACAAAAGACAATAAATCAATCATTGTAATTTCATAGAAACAAGCACTAAAGACAAATCATTTACTGGTAGACAATATCAAAACAAGAGAGAATAATAACATGTAACAGTAGAAGATAAGATGATCATTAAACATTCAAGATTCTCAAATCTATACATACATCATATGGAAAGATTTTACAGTCTGAAACATTAGTATGAGTCTCAAAAAATCCCACTCGAACCTCCCTATGGATTTATATTACATATTAAATAGAGAATAACATCAAAATTCCCTCTAGGACTCACGACCTAACTCCTACATTAGATTCTGCACCTGGGAGAGGCATGAAAACAGACAAACAAACCAAAATCTAACAAATTGCTAGATTTCAGGAGGTTGTTGGAAGTAATAAATACAATTGCAGCCAACTCATTGCATGAATATTAAATGGAGCTATATCTTAGGCACAAGTGTCCCTTGATGTCTAACTGATCTCTGAGGAGTTACTCGAACCTCTTCTGACAAGTGGAAACACTCCTACAACTTGAATTCCAACTAACTATCAAGTTCATAGCAAGTGTGCTGCAAACTGTTTCAATTTTAGTAATTCACAGTACCTTCAATAGGATGCATTGTGAACCTTCCTGTAGATGCCATTTTCCCTTCAAAACATAGCGACTGATGCCAAAAATGTGCAAGAATCCTTAAAACCTTTGTTAATTCCTGCTACAACCTCTAAATCATGAAAGTGACTTGCAAAAATAACATANTATAAGTGTGAGCCTAATACCCATCATATTTTATAGTTTGTAAAAGATAATATTTTTATTTTTCAGTGTAGCGAATGGATGAGAAACTCAATTCAAAGTATCAACATAAAAAACTCCATAAAACATACTTCAACAAGCAAGGTTGAATAATATCTAATCAGTTTACAAACTAACAATTAAAATATGCAAGAATGAAGAAGAAAATGTGAATATATGAACCAAACTACTTCAGGAACTTTGGCACACATATAGAGGAAATCTCACTAACAAGGAACCTCTATGTTAACAAGAAGATATGTTTTGACAACACTTGCATCAACAAAAGACAATAAATCAATCATTGTAATTTCATAGAAACAAGCACTAAAGACAAATCATTTACCGGTAGACAATATCAAAACAAGAGAGAAGAATAACATGTAACAGTAGAAGATAAGACGATCATTAACCATTCAAGATTCTCAAATCTATACATACATCATATGGAAAGATTTTACAGTCTGAAACATTAGTATGAGCCTCACAAAATCCCACTCAAACCTCCCTATGGATTTATATTACATATTAAATAGAAAATAACATCAAAATTCCCTCGAAGACTCACGACCTAACTCCTACATTAGATTATGCACCTAGGAGAGGCATGGAAATAGACAAACAAACCAAAATCTAACAAATTGCTAGATTTCAGGAGGTTGTTGGAAGTAACAAATACAACTGCAGCCAACTCATTGCATTAAGATTAAATGGAGCTATATCTTAGGCACAAGTGTCCCTTGATGTCTAACTGATCTCTGAGGAGTTACTCAAACCTCTTCTGACAAGTGGCAACACTCCTACAACTTGAATTCCAACTAACTATCAAGTTCACAGCGAGTGCGCTGCAAACTGTTTCAATTTTAGTAATTCGCAGTGCCTTCAGCAGGATGCGCTGTGAACCTTCCTGTAGATGTCATTTTCCCTTCAAAACATAGCGACTAATGCCAAAAATGTGCAAGAATCCTTAAAACCTTTGTTAATTCCTGCTACAACCTCTAAATCATGAAAGTGACTTGCAAAAATAACATATGGGCATAATTATATCAGCATAAGACACAAATACTCCTTAGGATTATAAACCTGCATATATAAGACACCATAGAAATATTTATCTATATTTTCCTTTAGCTAAATCTTGGCCTGCAAATTTTCCTTTTTCAACTATTCATTTTCATCCCTTACATATTTCAGCTACCTCCTGAGCCTTTTGAAAGTGGGATCACTTTCATGAGAAAGAACTTGATGTCAATAATTTCTATTGGCTCTTTAAGAGGCTTGGTTTTGGCTAATTTTTGATTTGGTGCTTTGGATGCACCCTCTTCCATAGAGACATGCCTCCTTGTTGCTGATCTAGTGAATGGTCTTCTAGGCATAATAGATTCTACAACAATAGGTGGAGAAAAAAAAAGTTTATTTCCCTTCATATTCCTTTCTTTACTAGAGGATGTATTCACAGGTGAACATTTTTCCATAGTAGAATTTTCTTCATCAAGAGGTTGTGAATGGCCTTCACCTATCTTATAGATTGACTGAGACGAATTGTACTTTTTAACCATCTTCCTCCTTTTATTGGGCTCTGTGTGCACAATATTTTCAATAGAGGTAGATTCCATTCTCCTTGTTTGTGGTGTGTTGAAAACATCTTGCTAAAATCCCGATGCAACTAGGAAAGCATCCCAATCACTATTAGTCTTTTTCAGTTCTTCTAACACTAGCATCTTGATTAGACCAAAATGGAAGATGTTGGTATCCACCTGCTTGGACTTGTCTTGAACCCTATTTGACATCTTCCCATGGATTTTGAGAATATATAAGGGTATATTCAAGAGATCTTTTCCAGTAAAATGCATCAATAGTCTAATATGGTATTGATAGACCATATTAAACCTAGATTCACAAGTAAAATACCTATGAATGACTTTGAGCATATTATCAAAATAATC
>JZKD02S1119601.1:207842-223016 GCA_000966675.3 Picea glauca | reverse complement strand
CACTAACCATTAATTTAATAATTAATTAACTAATGACTCACTTACTAATTAATCATTCATTAACCCTTAATCAAAGAGTTAATCATACTTAAGCTAATCATAGTAAAAAAATAATAATTAATTAACAACATATAATTAATTAAAGTTATATAATGATTAACTATAATTAGCTAATGTTTAGGATTATATATGAAATTATTCATGTTAATAAGAAAAGGGTCATTACACTCCCCAAAAAGAGGTTATAGAAAGAATGGTAGACTTTATTCAATTCTAGTCTGTTCAGACGACCCAACTTGTACAGCATGCCCCGCTCTCAATATTTAACATCTGATTCTGAAACTCACACACAAGAAACGACAATCTGTACTATTTCCAATGGAATTGGTCCCACTTCATTTGGATTCTGTATGAAAACTTTATGACTATTTTACCCAGAACACTTGTTTATTGACTAGCTTCAGGACTGGTCACAAACCCTATCTTCCATAGAGTGTATCTCCATAAGTATAGCGAATAAAGAGTTGAATTTTTTACCAGAGGTACCTTGATATGTCTTCTCAATACCATAGCGATTTCACCATCTGAATCATTCTAGAAAAAATGTTATAGCAAAAATAGTAAGATGACCTGAAAATAACATACCTTAGAACACATCACCAAAAGACTTCATCATCCCTTGAAATCCGACCTTCTTATCTTCTTATTACGTCTGAAATTCAAATTGTATCAAATGAATGTATAATGATGTTTATTTATACCATTTATTCACTTCCTTTTAACATTAGGGCCGACCTGACACTTTCTTATTTTGTAATTCTTTTTTTTAATTATCTTCAGGGCCTACATGTACTTCCTTCTTCAATTCACTTTGTCATCTTCAAAAATTCATTTCTCCTCAACCATGAGGATCCACGTGACGTGACACATACCAATGGAAACAACATGATGTATACTATCCATCCATGGGTGTTGTATCTGCATTTGCATTTTCCTTCATGTCCAAATACCTTCATCAATCTTGCGGTCCAAAACCCATGACTAGGGTTGACATCAATGACAACAACCAATCTTCCAACAATATCACCATCATACCTTTATGATTTTGTCTATCCTCATATTTCATCTCTATCCAACCTTCCTCGTCCTCTATAAAAACTTTAAACAATTGTTCTTTCTCCTGATTGGTTTCATGGTCAACAATCATCAGTGACTATCCATTAGTTACAAAATCTTCCACAACAGTTCTCAATAATTGTTCCTCTTCAATCCTTTGAAGAGAAAAAAATTCAATTTCCTTATTTTCTATGGAAACCATGGATTGTTGTCCCTCTTCATTGCAACCTGCATTCACATATAAAAAGTTAATGTTAAAACCACAAGACGCTAAAGTCTTGCTTGATGATTTCATCACCAAAACTTCTTGCTAACTTCCAATGTTCAGACACTCTATGAGATTCTCAATCAACCTCTGCTAAAGCTCAACTTCCTTGAACTCTTTACTTTTCCTGTCAACTATCTTTTGTATTTTCTTTTGCTACAAAGTAGACCATTTCACTTTCTTCTTTCTCAATGTCCATCTATAACATTGATCCTCGTTGTTTCATTGCATTAGTAGTTCTACCTTACTGATTTCTTCTAGAACCTCATCAATTACGTTGTCCAGTTCCTCTTGACTTGTCCTCTTGATGACATATTCTCTCATTTCACCTTGAATTTCTCCTGGACATCTTGCATGACTATAAGAAGTCATCTTCTTCTCTGTTTGTGTGACAGTTTTAAATGACTGTATGTCATCTTCCATGTTTGAACAACCTGCAAACACACACCAATCATTAGTTTTAAAATCATAAGGCGTTGTAGCCTCTTCTGATGTTTCAGACATCATGTCTCTCAGCTAATATTCACCCTCCAAATGATCCATAAGATCATAAGTCAACATCATATCTTCATCATCATCACTATTCTCTCCTAGGAAAGATCCTTTTTCAAGTTCACAAATGACTTCATCTTCAACAATTCTCCCTTGTTGTAACTCATTTCCCGTGAGTTCTTCTCTCCTCTTTATACCCTATCTCAGTTTCTTCTCCAACAAATTCCACTTCACCTTTCTCTTCTATAGAGTCCATCCATATCTTTGGTCTTCTTCGTTCCTCTGTAGCAGTTCTTCCAATACATCTAGTTGTACTTCTATTTCAGCTAGTCTCTTATCAAGTCTATCTTGACTTGACCTTTTATGGCTTCCTTATGAACCTTTACTATGATCCTCAGTAATCATAGTCTTCCTTCTTCCATGATCTTATCCTTTCTCATTGTGAGCTGCCAACAAGCCATATTCACAATATGACTCTATCAACTTGTCTTCAAATACCACACTAAGCTCTTCCATACTCAGTCTTCCACTAGTATTTCTGCTGACTCCCTCCTCTGGAATATTCATTTGAGCATTTTCTGCTGCTTTGGCTTCTGCATTCAACTTACTCACCATCTCCTTTTGTTCCAACCTTCAACTGGATAGGTTCATTTCCATCTTCCTTACTCTCTCTTAATGCTACCTGTAATAAGTTATCATTTACAAATTAACTGAAAACAAAAGACCATTACTCTCTCTGAATGTTGATCCGAACATTCTTCCATTCTACTTCCTCCCAAATTAGATTTATTTCCATGACCCGTCTTCTGCCTTCAATATTCTCCTTCTTTTACTACTACCTCCGTAACTATGAAGACCAATTTTACTTGTACCAACCCTCATCATGTTTGTACCTCCTTTCCTTTTTATGCAGAATCTTCTCTATGATACCATTTGATGTACCCACTAGGTACTTGATATCCCACCTAGGCCAATAACCCCAAATGGAAGCCTAAAACACTAAAGGCTACACCATAAATCTCTTTTCAATGAGATTTTAACCCATCGAGAACTCTAACTTTTCATTAAATTCCCTCATAACAGTATTATCATCCTTTTTAAAAACTTTGTTTTCTAAGTTCATTGGGTTAGACATAGTTCACTGGTTCAAGAGTTAATTCACTAGTATACACCAGTCATATTCTCATTCAATTCGACCCTTAGAATCCCAACCTTTACAATACAACCAATGATTATGGCCATATTTAAACAAAGTTATTTAAAACATAACAAGTTTAATCATTAAAGATTTAAATCCGCTCCTTTATAACATACAATTAGATTCTAATAACCCAAACTAAAACTTAATATAGGGTTAAGCCCCTTGTTCTCTGCACTTGTGTACATATGACCTCAACGCTGAATAAGGGATAAAACATAATTACTTTACACCAAGCGAACTTCAATTAAGTCAAAACAAATTTTGATAAGATTCTGGTCCCGCTAGGGTTGGGGTCCCACCATACCTTTTTCCAATGCTGATAAGTTGTCCACCGTCCGATCCATGATCGGATTCCAAAGTTCTAATTGATAAAATATGTATCGGTCCCATTATACTGGTTAATCTCCTCGCTCCTCTCTATGCCGATAGGATTCTCCACCGTGTATCTGATCCTTTACCATAATCAACGGTTCAAAACACCATCTCATTGTTCCTTTGATTCCGTCGGGGTTTTGACCCATTAGATCGACGGCTATTGTGAACCTTTGTCCAGATCTGACGGTAACTGTAGCGCAATTATTCTACGTTCAACAATTTTCAGAGTTTTGCCCACGCATTTCAACTAATTCATCAATCCAAGATGAACTTTGCAGAGATATAAAGATAAATCCTTCTTGTGTCTATAATACGACCAGATCATCGATCCTTGCAGTGATCGATGATCATCGATTATCTTCCACAATCATTTCATTCCTCACACTAACCTAATTAAATATAGATTACTCTCCCATTGGAGTCACATACAATTAACAAGCGATTTCTCATGTAAGTCAATATTTAACAACATTATACAAATTCATAAACTTAACATAGGAATGGAAAATTTGTCTTTCATTAATCAAATGAAATTGTACATTCTTAACAAACCCTCATCTACTTGTATGAGATTCCTACTCAGCTACCTATGGCTTGATCTTCTCTTTTTGGCCATCTCCTTTCTTTCTGTGGATAATTCGACCACTCTGGCCTCACTTTTCTTGTACAGACCCTATTCTTTACAAATTCCCATAGGCTTATATACATAACAATAATTGATGAAATTGAAGTTGTTTCAGATCCTAATGCGATGCCTAATCAAACTCCTAGATCTTAAAATAACTCAGTCAACTCCTATTTTGAATTCTTCCTTGATATGGAGATTCGATTTCATCAATGACTAATCTAACAAGTGTCTTTGACTAACACCTCACAAATTAGAACCTTCTACACTAACTTTTCAACTTCTAAACAATGAAAACCTTGAAACTTCTGGGGAAGATATCAAACCCTAAAGTCTAAATCAACAAATTGAGTTTGAGAGCTTATGCTCTTGCATCACGATTCATACACAAGAATCACTTTTTTACCTTGCCAGAACCCTGATCGGCTTAGTAAAATTCACCTAGGTGTTTTCTTATGCAATCAAGACCATGCTCGATAAAACACAGTGATCAAAACCATAATGAATAAAAAGACAATCCTCGATTGTATGAAACAATGCCTCTCATTTTTAAAAAACATTTAAGCAATTTCATCACAGAGTGATCTCACAGAGATTCAACCAAAAGGGATGGGTTTGTAAATGAGATAGAAAGTCTCCTTAAATTTCCACAATCATTAATTGATAACCCGACACTCGAAAAACCTCAGAATGTGCCCGAGAAGAGAAAATACAGTTAGAGTCTGAGTCGGCTCAGTCAAAAATCAAATGCAGAGAGGCAACACCTGTTTATCTTTTAAACAAAAACACAGAGAGCTGACAGTCTTTCAATACTTATATCCATTTAACTATCAACCACTGGCCTAAAAACAATTTTGAAAATGAAACAACAGTGAGCCATATTGTCCTTACTTATTACTCCAAGCCCTTGACGGAACCAATAGTTAACACCCGAGGAGAGAAAAGGAAGTAAGAGTAAAATAACTCAGTGCAAACAGGTGAGTCTAACACTTGCAGAGACGATACGAGGGTTACTTTAACAGTGGTGGGTATTCAAACACAGTGAGACAATGTCTCTTTCCAATCACCAGGGAGGTTAATAACTATTGACAATCATTGATAGTGAGCCCACATACATCATTACAACATGAATGATAGGAGCGGTGTGTGGAATCCTTCGCATCCATTAAACACACAGGCCTATATTAATATTTGAGTGACCAAGATTGGACCTTTGGCAAGATTTTGGCGAAAATACGGTCGGGAACGAGCTATTATCAACAGTTCGGGGTTCAATAAAAGAACACACCACTGTTGGCAATTTCTCAGCAACTAGGTAAGTATTACCACAACGACTGAGAGGGAATGAGTTAACAGACAGTTATACATAGAACAAAAAACCCTCAATCATCAACCTAAACCTTTATTACACCACTATTACTTATTATTCCACAGAGATCCATCATAAAAATACACTGCCCGAGAAACCAACCAACCCGCAACTTAATAATACCCATTCCTTTGCTTGCAATTTCCAATATTTTACAATCATCACATAGAGCCATAACACGACATTTACACACAGTCTAAAATCTCAAGAACACATAGAATCCAAGCATCATTGAGCCATCATTTGGTTCATACAAGAGAGAATACATCATGGATGGAGAGAAAATAATCATACATGTGGTAAAATGCTTAAATGGCGAGATGGTCAAGATTTCCCTTAAAAAAACTGAAAATGTGGAGCTTCACAACCAACAGAGCAAAATTGCAACAATGGCACAATGCTAGGGTGACAGGCAATAGGGAAGGTTTGGAGTGAAATGCACGTCGATTCCATCACCTAGCCCCATTCAATTCAAAGTACGAGACAACCCAATAAGCATCGCATCCACCAATAAATCAAACCATATAACCAATGCATAATCAATGCCAAACCATCGTAAGATATGAGACCATATCCATTGCACATTGCACCACCAAAACTATTTCATACGTTAACCCTTCCCATAACTCCACACAATAAATCAAATCATTTCCCATAACTCCACACAATAAATCAAATCATATCCACATTGCTATATGCACCTCCATTCGTCGTTAATGAAATTTGCATAGCCCATTAATCAAACCATAGCATAATAGTTAGGACTAACACTTGTACCCATTAATTCTTCCAGTCGAAAATAGCTCACAGATTAATACATGGTTTCTTTCTTTTTGTTTGAACTATAGAACCTTTCCATAATATCCCTTGTTTTGATCGTGTTACTATTAAGTATCCCTTGCATGTATCCCTTGTTTTGATCGTGTTACTATTAAGTATCCCTTGCATGTATGTGGCTAAGAAATCAACATAAGAATTAGTAATAAGGTTATAACATAGAAAATGTAACCAACATGATCCTCATAACCAGGAAACTGTTATGTGTCACAAATTATTACCAATAGCGTAAATTAACCACTCAATATCATGCCAAATGCAACCAGACTGCATCATCAAAAAGGTAGGACTGTGTAGTCAAAATTATAACAACAAAAAAATGTCATATGTCTATCCTTGCACCTCTAGTCTGCAAGGGGTCCCACCTACTAGTATTGTATTATTATCATAATTAAATAATAGCGTTTTTATCAATCCTTTGCGAGCGGAATTCATCGTTGCGATTTTAATCGTCAACACCAGGAAAAAAAGGATCCAGAGAAAGAGTGGTTGCAGATGAGATATTGCATCACAACAAAGGAAGTGAAATGAGAAATTAAATATTGGACAAAGGAATGGAAGGTCCCAATGGAGACAACAAAATATAAGCAACCATTAGAAGTGAGCCCCTCACAGAAGAAGATTACCCCGATAGGAGGGAGCACAAAAACAAGAAAAGCAACAGTGCACACGATGCAAACAAGAGTAGCAACTAGACGCACAAGACATACAGGGGGAGTGCAAAAACAAATAAAAATCCTATCCCCAATCTTGTTACACAATAGAGTGACCGCCCAAAGGATACTAATGGTGAGACATAGACGAAGGATAACATCCTTGCGCACGAGGGACAAGCAGGAGGGGGCATACCAAATACCCGACTCACAACAGATAAAATAGAGTCAAGGGCACCCAATAGAACTATCTTATAGTCAGGAGGGGTGCATCATAAAATGAAGGAGCACAAGGATATTCCCCAATATAACATAGTAAAATATGATTTAAAATTACTCGCGGAGAAAGTACAAGACCACGCTGTAGAAGAATATGAAGATGCAGAGAAATAAAGAAAGAAGATACTGCATGAGCTGATAGAATTCAAGCAGGTCTTAGCGTAGATACAATTTACCAAGGCAAAGCACACAAGGAAAACACATCAACAAAAAATAGTGCAAGAACAACAGATGCCAGCGTAGAGTGAGGAGGAGACAATACATATAACAACATCAAAAAGTAAAATCTTTAACCGTAGGTTGTGGCCACAACAACCCCCCTTTTTCTTTTTTATTGTACAAGTGAAAGGAAAGGGGTCCCCTACTAAAATTTCAACCTTATTTCCTAATCCTCTACCGCTTGAGCCTAATGTTATGTCTTTGAGTACTTTGAGGGAGTTGGAGATTTTATCTTGTTGGATGATTTTTTTTTATGGGTGTTGATTTTTCCTTTTGATTTGATGATTTCAAATGTATTCATGATGCTTATTGACCTATGATATTTTGTTAACATTTGTTTCAACTATTCATTGATTCTGAAGTGTTTGATGATACTATGTGAATGCAAGGTCCGATGTTCTATTACATGTCCTCGATGAGATTGTGTATAATTATTTGTTGATTGACTAATTCAAATTCTGCATACTCTTGCTAACATGTTATGCTTAATGACTTCATACTTATGCTCTTGCATATGGATTTTACTCTTCTGCTTTGAATTAGCTTATGTAGTCTTAGGGAACTCATCTACAATCACCATATTATTGTTCAATAAACCTAACGTTCTCTTATAAGTTGGTTTAAATACAAGGAATATATTGGTTATTCTATTGGCTAGTATTCTTTTGATAGCATGGCTTATCTTATTCTTTTGTTTTGTAGGAACAGGTTTGCAAAGACACTTTGATCACATGACCACTCCAACCTTGAGAGGCATGTGGGGAAATATGTTGATCTATTTCTAGAACCTTGACTTTGATCCTTACCAAGCCTCCTCTTTTTCTATTTCCCTGAGGTCCTAAGCTTCCAAGGCCATATGATCCACCTTTCCTACAGACCCATCCCTAAGCCTCTTTGGATTGATCTCTACCTGATTATTATTTTGGCCTCCCCTCATTTCTGAAACCCAAGACCAAGGCCTATTGGGTTTTCTCCTTATTTTCCTCTATTATCTCCTCTAACCAAATATCATAGTTGGATTCTTCCCATCGAGAGTAGTCGAACGACTATAACCATATTTAAATCCAAGTTCTGGATTGAAAGTTATGGCATCTCAAAGTTTCCTAAGTCTTCACTAACCTTTTCCACCTCATTACCACATGCAATCCATGTGGTTCCCTCTCACTTATGCCATCCCCTGTGGTATCTATTAGCACTAAAAGTCACACTTTGATTGCTAAAATGTAATCTCAACATCCATAAATAGGTTTAAAGATAAGTTTTTATGATAAGGTGGTGAATGGATAAAAACTCAGTAAAAGAATGTCAATCACAGTAAATTCTAGATAAAATGCACCAACAAATGAGGTTTTGAGTAACTTAGATAAGGGTTTAAATAATAAGATGAATAGGGGGAAGAATTTAGTAAGAAAGGTGAAATATATCTACCATTTGCATTAGCTAATACTAGTAGATAATGAAGAAAACCTTCTGAAACAAGAACTTCTTTAATCAAAAGGGAAAGTCTAATAAAATCGTAAATAACATCACAACAAATCCTTCATTGCAATACAAATGCAATAGATCAATTGAAACCTTCAAAAGACTGCAAATCTGAGTAAGAAATAAACAAGATGATAAGGGAAAAAGATTGATTTCTATTAGCCAAAAAGTCTTAGGTCTGGTACATAAAATCATAGATGTCTCTATTACATTCACAACATCAAAATATGAGTCTCATCTCAATCATTCGAACCTTTATCAGTCTAACTATTCCCATCTTATAGTTTAGACTGTCGATGACATCTTTACAATCCAAACAAAAACCGTATCCTAGGATCCATGTGCTCTCAAAGAGGCGTGGCAACATGTGGATAACAGAAAATAGAAAAAATGCTAAAATCTAGGCTAATGTTGGCAATGTTCTTAACATTTCTTTATTGTTGATGAAGTGTCCCTTTGAGCACATATTCCTTTGGCACGCGGTCTCCTAGTTCACAACTAACCCTTATAAAACTTCCATGCTTTAATATAACCATTTGGCATTTGATTCTTCCTTCAAAACCTCCAGAACGAGAGTTCACAACACAGTTCGCAGCGCTAGGCGTTGTGAACTTTCCTGTAGCAGCTCATTGCATTTCATGATGCCCAAAAACATCCCCAAAAATATCTTCAGTGCTTCAACTATTGTAATCAACCCATAATATGGTATATGAATTGAAGATATCATCCCAAACTTAAACATGATTTATAAGGCATAACCATCCTCAAAAATTTCAAAAAATGCATAAACAGGAACCTATCAAAACTGATATTGTTTTAGGGAAATTCATCTTCTTTATTTTTTGACTCTGGAGCTCCTTCTGGTAGAAAATTTGGATAACACATCCAAATTTCTCTTGGCTAGCTCTTCTTTGAAAGGTTGCAGCTCCATCTTTAGCTTTCTGATCTGTTCCTGGTAAGCTCTGTTCTGTCTGTATAAGTATCTGATCTACCTGTGGAGGGCCAAAACCTTTTGTCTATAAATATGGCTTTGTCAATAGTGTTGGATTACTGAGAGGGGGGATGAATCAATAATAGTGTAATTATAATCCTTTTTCTCCAAATAATCCAAGTGTTATATCAATGTAGAATTATTATCCAATAATGAGCAATAGGAAATGAACAATCACACACATACACAGTACACCAGTGTTTTACGTGGAAACCCAAATCGAGAGAAAACCATAGAATGATTTTTCTTATATGTCTTGAAGAATTACATTCATTGGAAGCACCAAATTCCTTTGTTTTCTAGCTGCAACTGGAAGGAGGCTTCAACCCCCTAGTTTCTCAAGCTACAACCTGAGGGAAGCTCCAACTCCCCAATTTTCTAGCTACAACCAGAAGGAGGCTACAACCCCTTGTGTTCTCCAGCTACAACCGAAAGGTGGCTACAACCACCTGTCCTTGCCCGGTCCAACCACCCTGAAGTATAAGTAGAATGATGGAACCACTGTCAACCTGTCACTGTGAGATATACTACTGTACAACTGTATCAACCTGTACCATTGACCTGTATCCAATCTGTACAACTGCCCTGTAATCAAACTGTACCTGAAGTGAACATGTATCTACAAAAATACAATAGATACATGACTTGTAGTGTTGCAGCCCACGTATGTACGCGCCCTATATGTTATGTAGCCCATGTATGTACGCTACCAAACTGTTATGCATCCTGCGTATGCCTTCTAAAAACTAGGGTTTCCTTTTTCTTGAAAACTTATGATCCTCTGTAACTTATTTCACATAGATTTGTAACCTATCACTGTATCCACACTGTAACTGTACCTTGTGCATGCATCCTCATATATAACCTTTACTCAAGGCAAGTATGTCTCTCTCTAGTCATGTGTCATATAGGTATGTGTAATCAAGTATAATATCCCTCACATGATCTTAGTCATCAACCCCTTTTTGATATTCAGTCTCTCAATACATCAACTGCTACACAAATACAAGCTCTCAACCATGTACCATAAAAACCCTTAGCCATATGCCAAGAAATACAAGATGTGCCTCACAAGAAGTATCAAAGATGAATATACCAACACTATATTTCTGTAGATCTAACTTATGCAGAAGATCCCATGAAGCCACTAGTCTCTCTAGGGAGAATCTTCAAATTTCCATTGCCATTCCTCATGCATACATCAAAATCCAACTATTCATATAAATAAGACATACCTTTTGAACCAATGGATGGATCTGATGTATCTGATCACTTTAGACCTTCTTGGGAGCTTGATCTCAAAATCTAGAAACTCTGCATCTTCATCTCTTCAAGTTTCCATGGATTTACCAACATGTACACACCCTAATACACTACCAGCATGTGTATAACTCAGCATGTATGCACCTTGTACACAGACAACCCGCGTATAACTCAACATGTACGCATCTTGTACATAGACATCCCGTGTATAACTCAACATGTACGCACCTTGTACACAGACAACTCGCATACACCTTAGAAAATAAGGTTTTGCTGTAATTTTGAGAATTTCGTCGTCAACCCTTCGTGCTACCTCAGACGTTCCCTGCTTCAGATGTATCCACAAGTATTTACAAGAAGCTCTACACAATAAAATAGATATACAATATGTACAAGTGTGTGTATAATGAGTGAGCTTTGCCTCTTATTTATATATTCATGTAGCCTTACACTTTCCTTATTTTAGGGCTTCTTTATTTAAAATAATTTCTTTTGCAAAGCACTTTGACCCTTGGGGGATTCTATAAGACTTATGAGGGGTTCTCCAACTTCATATGGTCATAACTCTCTAATCGTGAGGAGTTATGTGACATTCCACATACCACCGAAAATGACATGACAAGCACTATCAATCTAGGATAGTTTCACTGAAAACTTCACTGTCCTTCATCTCATTATTCCTCAAATAAACATGGGTTCTCTCACTCCACAAAGTGTCTTCCCGTGAGGGCTTTCACCATAAGGGGACCACTTTGGAGTTCATCCATTTTTACTTCTTATCAACCATGATAAGACAATAATGAGTCATCTTTACATCAAACAAACTTGGGTCCATTACCTAAACCTTGTGCTACGGGGCTTTCTTCAAGGGTTGACATCAATGACAACCAACCTTAATCAACAAATAGTTTCATGATACATGTCCATGAGTCCATTAAGCTTCTTATTTGCAACCAACTACCCCTTCCTCATTTCATCAAGTTCAGCCCTTGCCTCTTTAAGTTGTCTTTTGAGCCTCTTAAAAGTATGATTTCTCTCTTTTTGAGGAGTGGTGATGTCAATGATTTCAATAGGATTTTCAACAGCAATGGATTTACCTTTCCTCTGGGCTGAAACTCCTAATGCATCATTTTTCACAGGTATATCTTGCTTGGATGTTTCTCTAGTAAGAGGCCTCCTAACTTTAATCTTGTCAGCTGCACTGGGTGAAGAAAACACTAGCTTCCTTCCTCTCAAACTTGTAGCTTTAGTTGAAGGAACCTTTACTAGACTGGGATCTGGCATAGGTGGAGCTTCTCTCTGTGAATATTGTGAAGGTCCTCCTCCTTCATGATCCTTTGTTTCTTTACCAATTCTAGAATTTTTAGTGCTCTTTATTTTCTTGCTCATTTATGAATCTGTAGTCTTGTCAATATGAAGAGCACTTTGCATTTTAGACTATGGAGTGGGAGAAACATTAAGCTGGAAGTGTGAAGAAGTAATGAATTCTTCCCAATTAATGTTTTTCTTTCTCAATTCCTCCATTACCAACATATTTATAAGGCTTGAATGGAAGACACTTGTATCAACTACTTTTGATTTATCTTGAACCTTGTCAGACATTTTTCCAATACTTATAAACAGGTAGAAAGGGAGATTCATGGCATCTTTACCTGTGAAGTGTAGGAGAAGCCTTATATGGTATTGATATATCATATTAAATCTCCCTTCACGGGTGAAATATATTTGAATCACCTTCAATATCTTATCAAAACCCTCCAGCATATGGTTCCCGGGCACTCCCTTTGACAAATTGTCCCCTTGGTATTCTGGTTTGAGGAATTCCTTGGAGAAAGAAACATTTAGGGCCATGACCTTGAACCATCTCTCACCAGTGTTAGGTATCTCAATTTGTTGCTAAGATGGATAATTGAGATACCTCAAACTCCAATATCCCAACCTTATTTTTGGTCCCATCAAAATTAATGGAAAACTCCCTAGCCACCTTTGGGTGCCCTCTCTACATTTTCTAACAAAAAATAATGCAACCTGCTCTTTGGAAAACTTCCCTGATCAAGGGTTTAGAATAAAAAAGTTTCATGTCATAGGGATATGTTCTCACAATTGTCCCTCCTTTTTGATCCTTCCTATCTTCCTGAGTATCTATTAATGTTGTTTGAAGAAAAACCTTACCACAAGATTCAATGATGCTAGAGGTAAAACAAGGAAAACAGAGGATTAGGGTTTTAATGGATGAACTTTCCCAATAGGATAGTTCTGTATAAAACCTCTATGTTTCTCAACTCATTTGACCTCTAGGAATAATACAAGGTAGATTTCATTCAGGAACATGAATGGAAGACTATAAAAATATCATGAAGGGATAATGGAAAAGATTGTTGCAATACAGGTCTTGTTCACCGCATCACTTCTCATTTGCAAAACTCAGGTTGACTTCATAGATGAACAATTTTACAATGCAGACCAGATAAGAGTGTAATTAAGTTTGTGACCTTGATAAAGACAATTTTTCATAGAAGGTGTTGGAACAGAGGGCTCGCAGCACTGGGTTTGCTGCATAGAGTTTGCAGTTCCAGGGCAAGGGTTTTGCAACACTTGGGAAAGATAAGCAAAGAAAGCAAAATGGATTGGGGGGAAAGGTGGCCTAAACCTAGGGATACTTAAGGTTGAATGAGAAATTTTAAGATCACATCAAAATGGTTTTGGGAACTTGTCAGCAATTAAACAAGATAGTTCATAATGCCTATCACCAGTTTGCAACACCCAAAAGGAAAAACAACTAACAATCCCTTTCCTGACCTTCAAATAAGGTGAAAATTCTCATGGAGTACCTGGTGCCCTTGAGTTAAAAGCTGGTATCTTTGAGATCGCACAATAGTTTCTACAAGTAGCCCAACCTTCAACTCATCTTCTTCAGCTAGTTCACAACGTCGAGTTCATAGCACCTGTTTGTAGCACTAGTTTGCAGCACTGAGATGAAAAATGATTTGTACACTTGGAGAAAATAGTTAAAAGAAATTATGACATAATCCCTGGATATTGGTTTTAAAAATCATCTCTAAAAACAGGGAGATATTTAGTTTACATGACCCATAAATAAAATTATGGAAATGAACGCATGGTGTACCTTTGAAAGCGCTGTGAACTCTCCTAGTGTGCTGGCAGCGTACCGATCAAAATTGATTTGATATCTTAATGGGTAAAGGTGACAAAGGAAGGGACCGAGTACAACATGGAGGAGGTGACATGTCAGGGTGATTGTGGAGGAATGGAAAGATGTGACTCATGAGGGCTTTATCCGACTTGTTATGATAGCAAGGCATAACACAATGACTCTAGACCAAAGTCAAAACTAACCTTAGTTTATTTACATCAAAATTGAAAAATGACAATAGAAAAGGGGTCAAGAAACCTAAAATTTAATGAAAACCTATGACTCAAAATTATCAATTGAAAATATTTTCGACCCTTGACCCATTGTAAATTTATGTGATAACAATATCGATGTGGTGTTGATCTGGCACCCATTACCTTTCCTCCTCGTCATCGGGATCTACCTACTTCATGTCCACCTAGCCTTTTGATCACATACTCTGAAAAACACGTCAGAGCTTCATCTTCCCTGACAATCACACTCTTCATTGTCAGAGTCCTTCTCCATCATAGTACATCTACTCCTACTATCACAACTCACTCTGATGACCCTCCCCCGATGAATGGTTGGGATTTCATTTCACTCATTATTCGATTGACATTCTTCATTCATTCTTAGAGTTGATGGCCTTACAGTTACACTACCCATAGTACAAAGATTTATTTCTGTTTCTGAGTTAGAGAATGTTCCTTTGCTTCCTCGGATCGAATCCTTGTCTTCTTCTTTCACATAAGAGTGTTGTCCATGTTAGGATATTTAGACACTTAGGAGTTAGTTAAGATCTACTTGGTCTAATATGTCGTTAGGTAAAAGTGTGTTTCTTTAGTATGCATTAGTATGCATTTGTAGTTAG
>JZKD02S1119601.1:185713-203256 GCA_000966675.3 Picea glauca | reverse complement strand
CGTAGGGGTTTTACCACGTGAAAACATCGGTGTGTTGATCTTTGATCTGGTTATGTGAGTGGTTACTGAAGGTGTTCGTCCTCTGTTGGAATACCTGTGTTGTCGAACAGTCCACAACTAAATTCTTTGACGAATTATGCATGTTCTTTTGAAGCTAAGCCCATTTTTCTTCCAAGCAACCAACATCAGAACCACATGCTTATTACTCTAAAAAATTTCACGAGTTTAAACCTTGAGCAGATTGCCAAAGCAAAATTCTCTTGACTCGTCGACATTTTCCCTGAGTGAACGGTCGAATCTTTTTCGTACAATAGTATTCATGTTACAACTTGGATGGTCATAGTTAACACTTTGAACGGTCTCCTTTAGACTCTGAATGAATTTTAATCATGATTGTTGATTGTCATTGAAGGGACGATCCATATCTTTCACATGAAAAATAGAGCTATGAGGGAGTATTCCTCAATACCTCTTGTTGATACCTTGAAACTTCACAAATTTTTGGATGTCGAATAATTAGCTTTGACTACATGTCATCATTTTTTTCGGGCTTTAACCTTCAACACGCTAATAGAAGAAGGAATATTCTTAGATTATTTTCTTTGATACATTTGTACTGGCGCATTGTAACAAGCCACGAAATGGCTCTTCTGATGGACTGTAGGGATTGGTTCTAGATATATTAAATGATTAGATCTCACTTTTGGAGTTGATGAATCGATATGGGATTGGGATAGAAGTTAGAAATACTTCGATGTAAAGTTATGAACACATGCACTCTGCTATTTTCAAGGTCCAATGGAAAAATGACCATAACCGTTGATCTGGTGGGTTTTGTCTTTTGCATATTCAAGAATTAATGGTCCAGATTAACCCACGGGCATGGTAAATGGTTGTTCAGTGAGAAATTCTAAACAACGATAAATTTTGCTATAGATGTCAAAATGAGGCCCATGATACCTCGTTGGAAAGGTATCAGATAGAGGAATGAGATGGTATAGGCATATAATTTGAAAAAAGGATAGAAGATTCCATAAAATATAGAAAACTGACAACCATGGATTTGGGGGAAAAAATGGCCATACCAACTTCAAGAAGTCATATCTGGGGATATGAGTAGAGAAATAAAGCCCAGGATAGCTCGATAGAAAGATGGAAAAGAGAAGAATACGATGGAATAGAAAATGTAGGAATATTGAGAGTTTAAATTGCTTGAAATTGAAAAACACAGATAAAACCCGAATTCAAGTGGAGAACAAGCTATGCAGACTTCAAACTTCTATATCTCAAGCTACATGCAACAAAATATGGCCAGCAATATCCCAGTGGAAATATGAGATGGAGGAGAAGAATCCAAAAGGAGTTTTGTCAGCAGGAAGAAGCCAAAAAAACCCAGAAACGTTCGAGGAATAGAACATAACACCAATGAGCGAAGTCAATGGTTGTTTTTTAATGAATGTCATTTGTGAACTGCAATAGGGAGAATGCAACCTCCCAAGAGTTTCTTCAATTTCCATTTGTAACTCCCACATCAATATTTTCGAAATGTAAAAAAGAAATTGGGTGAAAATGAAACGAACAGGGAGGATAGATCAAGGGTCTCTCCTATCTTATAAAAAGAGAACTCGTAGGATATAAGCTAGACTTTTTCCCTTTGTAACAAAGGATGGTATTTTTACTTCTGAGTAATAAAGAGCAAGAGACATTTTGGAAATTTTTGGTTTTGATAGATGTAGTAGAGACTATTCTTTATGCATTTATGTTCTGCTTGAGTAGATAGGATTCTGTTGTATGAATTGTTTTTGCACTCTGTTTTGTTTTCTCATGTTGTCACATGTTTCTTCATGGGTATAGAAATGATGTTATAGATGTATTGTTCAACTATTTTTTTGTGCATCTGCAACATTATTTCTTTCATTTACCATTAGAATACATGAACTATTTTTGGTTCTGATGCTTTTTTTTTTGTACTCATTCTATTAGTTTTACTATCGAGATAGGTTAGGAGTAGTAGGATTAATTTAGTTTTCTTTAGTTAGATTAGTATTAGAATTATTTAGAACCCTTTGGGAGGAAGCTCGTTGTCTTTCCATTTTTTATTCTTTTAATTATGAGTGGCAACGAGGCCCATAAAATCACGGGAAGCGCTACCCCAAACAAGACTAGGTTTGATTGGGACCTGTCATCGAACATTTTCCCTCATGTGATTGAACAGGTCATTTTGGATCGTCAACAAAAATGACGCTAGAAGGAGGGTTAGATGACAAGATGAGTATGTGGAGTCATTCTTGTTAAAAAAAAAATTAATTTACTAATGAATCTGTCCCATATCCCTTAATGGAGGTGTTTTTCTAGTACTGTACCTCCCAAACCTCCTAGAAATATTTTACATTTCTTGTCGCAACTAAGATTTGATGGAGAGGGTGAAAGCTCTACATTTGAACATGCTTTTAATTTTTGGAAATTTTGTGGTTCTCACAATATTATTGATAGAAATATCATTTGTAGGTTATTCATTCTCACTTTTGCAAGTCGAGTCAAGAGTTGGTGTGAGACTTTGTCGGTTGCCTCTATTCACACATGGGATCAATTTATGTTTGAATGTTTGCATGCTTTTGGGAACTATATTTATGATAATTTGTGTGCAGAAATTTTAGAGCTTAGGAAGAACGAAGATGAATCTCTTACATGTTTTATTATCATATTTACTCATCTTTGTTGTAGATTTCCTTTGGATGATAGGCCTTCTAACAATGATCTTATTTCCTGTTTAGTTTCTCTTACTAATGAAACAAACCAGTTAGTGCATGAAGAATCTAAATCATGTTCTAATGTTCCTTTACATGTTGATTTAGATTTAAATGAAAATGTTGAAAATTTCAATGGTTTGGATGGACTTCATATGTATGGATATTTCCTTACTATGGGGGATATAGATCAGATAGAAAATACTTTTTCAGAAGAAACCTATGTATCATCCCACCACTCCATTACCACTTACCTTCCTTGTGATGAAAAAGGGACCTCTTGTGTTGCATATTCAAGTTTGGATTTTTCTGTGGCTGCCCAAGAGGAAGATTTTTCATTTGATAATGGTACAATTTCGGTAACTGTTTTCGCTTGAATCCATTAGGACATAAAAGAAAACCTCATGAGGATGTGAATACCCTTGTGTTTTTATAGAGGTGGTACTCTTTTGATTTTCTTGAGATTTTTAAATATTCAAAATATTGGACTTGACAGAAGTCCGTTGCAATAATTCAAAGAAATAAATATTACAATAAAATAAAGTGGAAAATTATTTTGTTTTATTTGAAAGGAAATTTCCTGAGAAAGGACCAGGAACCGAACATATTCACACATTTGAAGCAAATAAGCAAAATTTCCTCACATCCATTATAGTTTAAGATAAATATTTCTGATCACATAAAAATAAGAAGGAAAATGATTCACATGCACAAGAGAAATTTAATAGAGTGGATACATGGGGAACTCAAATAAAGATAATGATAGATCAACCTCAAATACTTTATATTCTGAAAATAGGATTACAAAGCACAATCAAGATTGTTCCCAAAGTAGTTCTCATGAAATTTTAAAAAATATATAGTTTATTACATATTCTTGAAATTGTAAATTTGTTTGTCTTAAAGACTAGGATTGGGGCTATCACAGACCATTAAGAAAATAAATACAAGAAATAAGATTTTAGAGAGAGAATGGTGGGCGGTGGAAAGCTCGACAAGAACTAGTAAGAAGAACAAAGGAGTTATCAGTCTTCGGTTAAAACTTTCTAGTTTTAAAGAGGTGGAATAGCTAGATCAGAGACTTGATAAAGAAAGAAGAATGTGATCAACAAAAACTTACTATGATGGTCGCTCATGTTTTCATTTACTTGTTGATTCCCTTTTATCGTTTTCATCAATGGTTACATGAACCATCTCAATTGCTTCTTTCCCTTCATGTGTCAATTTTTTGATAGCCTTCTTAAACCACTCTTAGATGTAATCTTCATAGGTGCCACATTGAATTCATGCCAGATTTTAATATTAAACAAATCACCCTCCAAGTCATGGAGATCAATGGAAATGCCACGTAATATTTCTTCAATATCCTGGTTTTTTACGGAATATTCTACTAGCCAGTTATCTATGGCGTCATCATCATATACAACCATGCCATATAATTTTTCAATTGATAATCCTTTAAAAATATCAACTTGCTCATCGAAATTTTGTTTTGTTAGGAATAACGAGTTGAGGATCAACTTGGGATTTTGGACCTCATTAGTGCTTCCAAATAGGTACACCCTCGTGAGCCTTTTGAACAATTCTTCTCTCCTTGTTATCACTTGGCTGCATGCTTGAACGATGTTATTCAATTTATTTATTTTCTCTTTCCAACAGGAATTCAACTGCTTGATCCGGCTTGGAGAGGGAAGGTCCTCCACTCTTCTCTTGAGCTCTGACATGTTAGTAAATTTAATACCAAAGGGTACCACTGCATCAAGGTAGAAACCTTCTTCATTTTTTAGATCGGTCTGTAGATATTCAAGGAAGGCATGTGCCCTCGAGCCAAAATAGATCATGCTATTTGAAATTTCCCAAGCTTCTATAATATGTGCCAATCTTTTCTTGATATTATTATCCACGTAACTATTGGCTGATGTGAGTAAGCTTGAGGATCCTTTTATTCTAGTTGCAGGCATGGCAAGTTCAAAAATTTCCAAAGGGATGGAAAGGAGTGGAAGAGGAATCAAAGTCTCTTCATGTTCCTTAATCCTTTCCTTCAACTTTGTATTTTTTGCTTCAAGGCTGCCAATGGAATTGTCCAATGCATCACCGATGGCTCTATGGATTCTGGATAGCTGGGAAGGCTGCATGTTATTTAGGTTAACCTCTGAACAAGATTTCCCATTTTTATTCTTCTCATCACTCTTCTCAATAATTCATTTTTTAGACTTGTTATCAAAGACAACACTCTGAAATACAAATGATTCTTTTTCATCAAATATCTCATTCTCAATAATTTCCAATGAATGGATTTGGTGAGTCGTGCCTCCTGGCTGGTCAAAGTTAGGGAACATCTTCTCAATGTTAGCTTTGAGCTCCATATCCTTGAGGGAGAAGCTATTTATGTCACTTTTGACACGATGCTTTACTTCCTCTTGTACAATATTTTTCCCCTTCTTCCTCAGAAGAAGTTTATGGGAGATTTCAATTTTTACGGCAGGGGGGTTCTTGTCATCTCCTCCTCCTGAACTACTATTGGTTACCTTCTTAGATGGGTGGGTCACTGGAGCATTTCTCCGAGGTGTTGAAGTATTGGGAGTAACAGTTGGGGACTGTGCACTCTTCTTGTTGAGACTGTTTCCTCTCTATTTATACAATTCATTGGTATTAAGTACCATCTCTACGTCACCAATAGTTTGGGTAGGATTACCCAGGTTATTATCTTCTTCTTCTCCTAGAACAATATGGATAAAGGAACTTCTAAAACATATTATTAACATATGTTCCACAAAGATTCCATTTGGGTCAAACCCTCTAATATTTTCAACGTACTTGAGATTCAATTTGTGCAAGTGGCTAGCGAATTCATCAATTTTGTTTATATTTATGAGTACAAAATCCCAAACTTTCCAAGGCAATGGAATAAACTGTTTTTTTCTTTTTTCATGAAAAAAGTACAGCCAAAAGTTATATTTCGTTGCAACTTCCGTGACAAACATTCTGTCAGATATATGGAATGGAAGAAAGGAAGGTTTTTCCTTAGAACCAAAAATCCTGATGACATTGTAATTCTCCATTTGTTCCAAAGTCCCCTTTCTATCTTGAAATTTACTATCTTGAGCAGATATTCTTGGGGTATCTCATCCAAACAATAACGCTTTAAAAACCGAGACGAAGTCGTTAAAAACTTAAGATTTGTGCCTCCATAACACTTGGTACCAAAAGGTCACAGGATTGAATTCAAAATTCACCTTTTTTCATATATATAATTTAGGAAACTAACAATAATGTGCGATCACGAAAACCAAATAAGAAGACATAAATAATTTCTTATCCTTTTTATATTGAGACAATTGGGGATATACTTCAATGGAAATCAAATTCCCTCAATTGAAAATGGTCCGCTCCTTGACGGTAAAATATAAGATGTAAAGAATCATACGAGAAATGCTAGCAGTATTTTCTTGGCCCGTAATTCTGGTAAATAACTAGGAAATTTCCTGAAATGGGTTTTTGAACAAGATGACCTACATTCTGGTGATATCCTCAAGGATGGTAGAGAGATTCTCCAAGAATTATGGTAAGACATCTAGGTCATTTTCATGTTTTTTCAAAAAGTCTCTACAATCTTCACTTTTGAAGGTGAGCATTGGCTCTAGGAGTCTTAGCATCTTACAGAATAATTGAGGTGAAATAATAATGGGAGAATGGTCTTGGAGTGGAATTATCCGTTGGCTTGGTATATATTTCTCGGTGGACTAGGACACCAATTCCTTTCAGTTAAAAACTTCTGGAACACAACCTGCACGTGCAATTTCGGACATCCAAATTACTTTGTTTTGAGGAGAAGGAGATGAATAATAAGAGTATGCTCTAGATCATCAAAAATTCTAGTATTCTCATCCAAATATGTTCAAGGTATCTCCACAGAATTTTTGTCGAGCTGATGCTTCCATAAGTTGACGAGAGCATTTTTTTTTATCTAGATAATATTAGAAATGAGTGCTTGAGAGATAATATATAATTTTCCGCAAATAATGCTTTAATGTGGTTTAATGCGAAAGTTCCTCGATCCCTTCACCTATTAATGAAAATATTTATGGGACCTTCATAGTGATTTATTAGCATTAAAACATACTATATGTGCACTGGGAAAAGCACAAATATGGTGGGGATGGATAGGAGCAGAAGAGGATTTGAAATTTTTATGAACCCACCAACCTGCGAATGGAGAAGGTAGAAAAATGGCTAAGTGTTATGAGGCGATCGGGTGGACTCAACATAGGAGAAATGAGATGCTTAAAATCTTGGGGATTCCGGGGGTCAATATGTAGATCACAGATCTTTTGGATGCAAAATGTATATCATGGAACATGGGATATGAGAGTTCGACCCTACCAACCCGAGAACTTGTGATTGCAGAAACGACTAAGTATGGTATAATGTGGTGGTCAGGCAGACTCGCTATGTGAGAATGTGGATTAGATACGAGGATTCACGAGTTCGCCAACCCAAGAACCCGATGTTCTAAAAAAAAATGACTAAGTATAGAACTAGAAAGGGAGAATAGAAGGGAAAAAAAAGAAAAGGGGAAAAAAGGTAAGTATAGAAGAGGGAAAAGAAGGGGAGAAAAGAAGTCGGGAAAATAGAAAAGGGGAGGGAAGTTTTGGAATAAGGAATTGATCTCAACAACAGGCTCCAATTGTGTGATTATGACCCCCTATGGGTTTTCAAGAATCCAAAATCTCTCGTGACCAGGTGCTTCTGCCCATTGGGATGTGGAGTCAAAATAAGAATATACAAATTGAAAAATAAAATTATGTACATTGAGAAATGAGAAAGTCTTAAGAGAAGAAACCTTTCAAATGTTTCTCATTGATGGGAAGCATCAACATTTTACCCTTCATTTCTTAGAGCATATAGGAGTTAAATCCCAAGATCTTCTTGATGACATATGGTCTAATCCAGAGTGCTTCAAACTTCGTATGCATGTATGGTTTCTCCTTGGCCTTGTTCCAAAGTAACACCAGTTCTCCTTTCTGGGAATTATTTACATTTGTGCTCTAATCAATTTTTTTTTTGACACTCTTCTGCCTTTGATAATTTTGATTCAATTCTTTTCTTCGTTCTTCATCCAACTTTAGCAACTGATTGATTCTCCTTTGAATGGGTGAACTATCTTCTATATCTTCGATATTAACTACATAAATCAACGCATTGAGCTCAAGGCTAATCAACATTTTCGCCTCTTTCCCATAAACCAATAGATATGGAGACATCCATGTTCTATGCTTCGGGGTTGCTCTGCTCTCCCATAATGCATCTGTCAGCTTCATATGTCAATTCATTTGGTTTCTATCAATTATTTTTTTCGGTATCTACACAAGGGTTTTGTTTGTGGATTCAACAAGGCCATTACCTCATGGATAATAATTCGATGATTGACCCATAATGATTCCATATTGTCCACAAAACTCTGTAAAATTTGACCTGATGAAGATCGAACCATTGTGTGTGAAAAATTTATATGGGACACCAAATCTCGACAAAATGTTGTCTTTGAGGAATTTAATCATTTCTTCAGCATCAACCTTCTTTAATGCCACCGCTTCCGTCCATTTTGTGAAATAATGTGTAGTTGTTAGAATTTACATATGCCCCTTGCTAGACTTTGGATTAATCCAACTAACAACATCAAGTCCCCATTGGGAAAACGATTATTCTACTACAATGGGCTACAAAGGCATTGCATATTTCTTCATTTTTCCTGAAAACTTTTGGCATGAAAACACTTCCTTATTGTGGCATATGAATATCTGAAGATTGATGGCCAATAAAATATTGCTCTGATTTTTTTATGGGTGGTCGTAGTAGGTGCAAAGTTTCCACCACATATTCCCTCATGGAATTATGCGATTATTTCTTGGGCTTGATTTTCATTGACGCATCTTAGCAGTATACCATCATAATTTGTTCTTAAAAGTATGTCAGCAATCAACACGTATTGACTCGCCTTCATCTTCAGTCTCATTTTCTCCTTGGGATTCATGGTGACAGGAAATTGCCTGGACCTTAAGTAAAATTAAAATATCTTCGTACCATTTTGAATAAGCTAATGGTTCTTCAACTGATATTGAAATCAATCCATCAATTGAATCCCCATTCGCAATGAGCTTGCATAAACATTGTCCTTTGATTTTCTTTAAATTTTTAATCTCGATATCATATTCTTGTATCTTTACTAATCAGTTAGCCCATTTTCCTTCTCTCAACTATTGATTTAGAAGCATCTTCACTGGTGATGAGGGAACATAAAAAATAATATGGGAGTTTAATATATACATCCGGAAGTGCGCTACTTCTTTTACAAGATCCAAGGCTTTGTTCTCTAGTTCCAAATACCTCAACTGATATTCATGTAGGCTTTTTCTCATAAAAATTATTGGGAGTTCTTATCCTTTGCTATTTTTCTGAGTGAGAATAGATGCAACAACTATCTCTATAGCAAATGAATAGATAATTAAGTCCCTCTAGAAGTCTGGACTTATGAGGACATGAGTAGTGGTGATTTATTCTTTGATATTGTTGAATGCCTCCTAAGTATCTTCTTTCCATTTGAACCTTTGTTGCTTTTTCAACAACAAATTGATCATCTTTATGATGCTTGCGTAGTCAGGAACAAATCTTCGTACAAAATTGATTTTTCTGAAGAATGACTGGACTCCCTTCTTAGATGTTGGGGGGTTGAGCTCATTTATTGCTTTAACTCTTTCTGGATCTATGTAAATCCCCTCCTTTCATAAAATATGGCCCGACAATTTGCCTTGAGTCACAACAAAAAAACATTTATTTGGATTGAGAGAAACACCATATAATCTACATCTTTCAAAAACCTTTCTCAAATGATGGATATGATCCTCCCTTTTCTTTGAATGCATTGCCAATTCATCTTGATTGTCTTCCATAAAATTTCCTCTCAACTCATTGAACGCATGATCCATGGCCCTTTGGAATGTGGCTCCAACATT
Source organism: Picea glauca (assembly GCA_000966675.3). Taxonomy (NCBI): domain Eukaryota; kingdom Viridiplantae; phylum Streptophyta; class Pinopsida; order Pinales; family Pinaceae; genus Picea; species Picea glauca. The sequence goes on along the minus strand of JZKD02S1119601.1, from coordinate 193,496 downwards.
TTTCAAACCAAAGGGCACTCTAGCATATGCATAAGTCTCCCACGCTGTGATAAATGTTGTCTTTTCCCTATCTTCCTCGACCGCCAAGACCTAGTTATATCCAGAGAAACCATCCAACATGGACATGTAGGCTGATCCAGTAACTTGTTGTAGAAGAAAATCCATATTAGGAAAAGGAAAATTATTCGTTATGCATGCTTTGTTAAGGCCTTTGAAGTCAACACACATTTGGATTTCCCCGGTATTTTTTCTTAAAATCACTTGATTTGAAATCTAGACTGAATGTCTAATGGGATAAATTATCCCCACCTTCTTCAACTTCTCTAATTCGATTTTCACCAGAGGTTTCAGCTTGGGATTCATCATCCTTATTTTTTGTTTCACTGGTTTCGCTTCTTTCCTCAAAGGAGTGATATGTTGGAATATAGTTTTGTCGTAATCTTTCAAATCATCATAGTTCCAAGTGAACACATCAATATATTCCTTGAAAAAGGAAATATATTGGTCAACCTCTTTAGTGGTGCAATCAACTCCCAATTTAACATATTTCAGGGAATTGTCAGTTCCAATATTGACTTTTCTTGTTTCTTACACTTTTCAAACTGAAACTTCATCTAGGAGTTTCTTGGCATGATCATCTTTCGTAGAAAAAGATTTAGCCTATATACAATCTTTTGGGATGATAGGTGAGCAATTGTCTTCTTCTTCATCATCGTTTAACAAAAACATTTCCAGTTGTTTTTTGTTCTCAAATACTTGCAAGTAATTGACGTTATCGAGCACAGATGGTTGAAAATATCTTTCTACCTGGAAAGACATTTTTCCTTGCACATTTCCTGGGTTTGATAATGAGGCCGCCAAGTCTAGTGAATCAGCCGTGTGATTCTTGTCTCTTCAAATGAATGAAATGTTTAAGGAACTGAAATATTCCATCAACTCGTTAACTCTTTTGAAATACATCTTAAGTCTTTTTTATTTTATTTTATACCTTCGAGTAACCTGATTGATGACCAACTCTGAGTCTTCAGTTATAGCTAGATGTTTTATTTTCATTTCATGTGCAAGGATCATCCCCTGAATCAAAGTTTCATATTCCATGTCGTTATTTGTGCATGAAAACTCCAGTCTTACAACATGGGTATGCATAGTCTTACTTGGACTCAAAAGAACAATTCCAACTCCATTTAGATATTTTGAACAGGATCCATCAAATGAAATCCTCCACTAGCCTTCAAACAAACATTCTTGATTCCCCACACCTTGAACTTGCTCTAGGCTTTCGTTGTGCTCCATGTCTAGAATAACATATTTTCCAATCCCAACATCTATATAATCTTGCATCAATTCATTGTCATTCTTCTTGAAAGAGAAGGGTTTTCTTGGTTCATGGGGTAATTTAATCATCACTCCCTCTTTACATGGTAGCATCATACAACTTTCGGCGTTCATTATATATCCACCGATCATGGATGTCTAGTCTCTTATCAGCACAACTCCATATGCTGGAGGAAGGTATACCACAATAATATTGAAAATTTTAATGATATGGGGAGTTGATGTAATCCAAGCATAAAAATCCTTGATTTATCTGTATGCTGGAACTTTTCTAGAATCAATTGCATATATGCTTTCACCGGTTTCATAATACTTAGTGCAACTCATGCCTAATTCCTCCATGACAAAAGTGGAATTATATTATTTGTCGCGCTAGTATCAATTAAAAAATGATGTAGTGTAACATCATGATTTTCAATCGAGATATAGAAGGGCATAATTTTACCTCTCAACGTGGTAGTTGTCAGACCCTATCTTTGTTTTGGACTGGTAACGACAACTTCAGCTCTTTCAGATGGATCATCCAATAAATTCAAAATATTCTATCTTTGTTGGGGAATCTTCACCACTTCCGTAAAGGGAAAGTTTATCCTCAATTTACTTAGGTCCTCCACGAAATTATATGTCATTTGAGTGGAGCTTGACGCCAGGTGTTTCCTTTTAGTTCTATTTCCATCCATGACTTTCTCATTTGACACTTTTCATTTGTTTTTTATTTTTACTTTTTTTTTTCCTTGTCAGAGTCACCTTTATTCTTGGGCCTATTTAAAAATTATCTTGCTGGGCGACGTTTTCTTGCGAGTTGGGATCATTGTCACCCTCTCCAAATATATACATGGATGTCTCACATCCTTCCATTTTCACACTTTCAGAACTTTCATCAGGTAAGCATTAATTTTCTTAATCAATTAATTTCTCATCATAGACATCATCCAGAACAACCGCGTTTGGAGTGGGTTGTATGGGAACCCTTGGTCTTTGTGGGTTATCCGTGTTCTCAAACCTCACACTGTTTTCAAGGGGAGGGTTCCTCCTTTTCTCGGGGATTGGCATTATTTGTTTTGGCATGTAATTATCTCCCCTTCTTAGTTTGGTTATCTCGTTCTACATTTGTTTTATGGTTCTATTCATCTATGCAATTTCAATTTTTTTCTTAGTTTCCTGTGCCACCACAAGGTCAACCTTCACGTCAGTTATGGTCCCCTTGAAAAATCCTCCTCTTTCCATTTGACTCTGAGCCACTCGAGGCTTGTATTCCTCATTTTTTCTTGAGCTGGAAGCTCCTTGGTTATCAATACTTAATCCCCCCAGTTGCATTTGTACTCTTCCCAGTATGATATCAGGGTCGACACTCATTTCAATCATAATTTATTCCATCTCAATATATTTATTCATTTCCTCCTCCAAAGTATCCATTTGGGATGTTCTGATGGCATATTTTACATTCGAGGGCATTGCATTCTTATAAAAATCGAGAATGACCGGGTCATTTGGTCTTTTATCTTCTAGAATTCTACTCAAGGTATTATTGAACCTAAGATTAAAATGTTTTATCCTTTCATTCTTCCCCAACCTAATATGGATGAAATCGGCGAGGAGGGTATGGTAATAAATTGGAAGGGAAAACATAGTCAGGAACAAAGCTTCAAGGTCGTTAAATGAGCGAATGGATCTACTCGACAATGTTGTATACCATTCATATTCTCTTTCTAATAAGGTTTGCGGAAACAACCTTACCATGACATCATCATATTCAACACGGTGAAAATCACAAGCATCAAGAAGTGCAGATGCCTCTTTGCATCAATTTCTTTGTCTCCATAAAATTCCTCTAAGGTTCCCTTAGGGACAACATGGAGCTCATGTTTCTCATCTATAATATTGAGATGGGGATCTATTACCCTCCTATTTTCAAATCTTGGGATTCCTTGATTTCTCATGAAATCTCTTCTGATGGACACACCTACCACACTTAGAGGGGGGGTGAATGAGTGTGGGGCTCTTTTTCCCAAAACTTCCCTCTTACACAAAAACTCATTAGTTAGAATTCACCATTTATTCATTACTCATTGTTGTCATTTATAACTAGTTATATGTGAACACATATCAATAATATATCTCAGTAGTATATCATCAACAAGCCATCACCACATGGAACTCAAAGAACAAAAGATGTATGTACAATTTTTCTTTTTATTACGGACTATAATCCTTGGGGTTTATCAACAACAACTGAATAGAGTACAACTCTACAAGAGAACCATCTCTATATGCAAGACTCATCTTACATCCTCAACACCAACTGAGATGAGGCAAAAATCCTCCACATATATCAATCAGTCATAGGTACGCGACCTGTCAGTAGTGTAACCCGTGTGTGTATGCACTCTAGCTCACTATAGTCAGTGTATGTATGCGTCCAGTCTATAATGAAACATGTGTAACTTATGAGAAACTAGGGTTTTTCTTTTCTTCACATTCTTAGATCTTCTGCAACTTGCAATCACATTCTCTTTTGTCTTTCACTGTCCAAAATGACCACCATCCAGTCACAACACATCCAAGCTCTCTACTAGATTATTCATGCTTCTCAATTATACAATATGAATGCTACTCAACATGTGTAAACAACCAGTATACTATAGCCATCATATCAATACTGAATCACAAGAGTGTTGCTCACTCCATCAACCAACTCAAACCACATCATAACAGTCATACCAAGAATTCCCTAAGCATTCACAACACAACAAGAACTAGTATCCATCAAGACAATAATATAACCATACTAGAGTCTCAGTGATAGATCTGAGCCCATAGAATGCAGATCTGGAACCTGATTCAGTCTTCAACATCCAGTCATCAACTCAAACACAAATCTCTATGATTTTATCCACTGTACATGCCATGTCCTCATATAGCCCGCGTGTGTATGCACCCTGGCCCATTACATCCCACGTATACCTCAAAAACTAGGGTTTCTGAAGCTCCGAGAATTTTTTCGTCAAGATCTCAGACATTTCTGAAACTTTGATGCATCCATGAGATCCTCCTCACGCTCTCTCTCAGAATAGATCTTCAATCATGCTCAAGATATACAGACAAAAGATACTCCCAAAATGTAATTTTCACAAGAGACCCTAGCCTCTTATTTATACTCTTCATCATCTAGATCACTAAACTCACTTCTAGGTCACTTAACCCATTTCTAGGTCACTTAACCTATTTTCCTCATTTTAGGGTTAACCACTTTCCATAAATAGAAAGTTCTCCATTACTTTATCATTTAAATATTCCTCCTTGATTTTTCCACCTTACTTTAATATTTAAATAATCCTTCTTGATTTTGTCACTTCACTTTATCATTTAAATAATAATTTCTTCTTCTCAAGCACTTTGACTTCTTTGACATTATGGGGATTCAAGCCATCATATTGGGGGTCCTTCTACTTCATAGGGCCATAACTCTCAAACCGTGAAGAGTTATGTGACATTCCACATACCACCGGAAATGCATGACAAGCACTATCCATCTAGGATAGTTTCACCAACAAAATCACTGCTCTTCATCTCATTATTCCACATACAAGCATGGGTTCTCTCAACCACAACTCAACCACAAAGCGTCTTCCCATAAGGGCACCACTTTGGATTTCATCCATTTGTACTTCTTATCAACCATGACAAAAATAATGAGTCATATTTACATCAAACAAAATATGCATCACATATCAAAGAATCCATCCTCATCATATATCAATGACAACTCATTGATCCATATTCATCTATGCATCATATCAATGATAACTTATTGATCCATATTAATCGATTGGTTTCCACTTGACATCTATCATTCTCATCAAGGACAATACATATACATTGTTCATTAATCATCAATCAATCAAGCCTATCAATCAATCCATTGACATCAATCAATCACTTAATCACTTGACATCAATCCTTTGACATCGATCAGTCAAACCAATGGCATAAATGACAACATGATCCAACATATTCCACCTCCTTGTCTCTCCTCATGATGCTCATCTCAGGGTTGTTCATCTCTCGCTGCCATGTCTAGAGAGATTCAAGGAATAGGATTTTCACTTCTAGAGGAAAAGAGTTGCTTGGTTTTACTTCTGGTAATGGGTCCCTTGTATTCTTCCAGCTTCAATTCTGACCTTGTTCTTGTGTTGCTCTAGATAATATTTGATTTCTTTGGTCTTGTCATTCTTCTCTCCATTGTCTCGGAAGGATTTCTCTTTCTTCTTCTTGGACCAAGGTTTTCCACGAAATTTATAAATATTCACGGGTTCGGGACGTTGATATTACTAAGCTGTATAATTGATGTAAAAAGCTTTGTTGATTATTCAATTCAATTTCCAAATGGGGCTGATTACCCTAGGGTAAATTCATATATTCTTTCAAAAATGTTGGACTAGGTTCTGAATTTTTAGTTCATGTCCCCACTATGGTCGCCAAAAATGTTGATGCTTGAATCTGTTAGGACTGAAATGAAAACCTCACGAGGATGTGAACCCCCCTGTGTTTTTATAGAGGTGGTACTCCTCTTTTTATTTTCTTGAGATTTTTAAATATTCAAAATGTTGGACTTGACAAAAGTTTGTCACAGTAATTCAAAGAAACATAAATATTACAATAAAATAAAGTGGAAAATGATTTTGTTTTATTTTAAAGGAAAGTTCATGAGAAAGCACCAGGAACTGAACACATTCACGCATTTGAAGCAAATAAGCAAAATTTCCTCACATGCATCATAGTTTAAGATAGAGATTTCTGATCACATAAAAATGAAAAGGAAAATGATTTGTATGCACAAGAGGACTTTAACAGAGTGGATACATGGGAAACTCAAATAAATATAATGATAGATCAACCTCAAATACTTCATATTCTGAAAACATGGTTACAAAGCACAATCAAGACTGTTCCCGAAGTAGTTCTCATGAAATTTCCAAAAATATATAGTTTATTACATATTCTTGAAATTGTAAATGCATTTATCTTAAAGACTGGGATTGGGGCTCCCGTGGAGCATTAAGAAAATAAATACAATAAATAATATTTTAGAAAGAGGACGGTGGGCAGTGGAAACATCAAGAAGACCTGATAAGAAGAACAAAGGAGTTATCAGTCTTCGGTTAAACCTTTCTAGTGAAAGAGGTGGAATAATTGGATGAAAGACTTGATAAAGAAAGAATAATGTTATCAGCGTAAAATTACTATGATGGTCGCTTGTGTTTTCATTTTCTTGCTAATGTCCTTTTATCATTTTCATCAATGGTTACAGGAATCACATCAACTGCGTCTTTCCCTTCATGTGTCATTTTGTCGATAGCCTTCTTGAACCACTCTTCGATGTAATTTTTCATAGGTGCCAGGTTGATTTCATGACATATTTTAATATTAAACATCTCACCCTCCAAGTCACAGAGATCAATGAAAATGCCACGTAATGTTTCTTCAATATCTTGGTGTTTTACGAAATATTCTACTAGCCATTTATCTATGGAATCTTCATCATATACAACTATGCCACATAATGTTTCAATTGATAATCCTTTAAAAATCTCAACCTACTCATCGAACTGTTGTTTTGTTAGGAACAATGAGTTGAGGATAAACTTGGGATCTTGGACCTCGTTAGTGCTTCCGACTAGGTCCACCTCCATGAGCCTTTTGAATAGCTCTTATCTCCTTGTTATGGCTTTGTTGCACGCCTGAATGATGTTGTTCAAGTTCTTTATTTTCTCTTTCCAACAGGCATTCAACTACTTGATCTATCTTAGAGAGGGAAGGTCCTCCTCTCTTATCTTAAGCACTGAAATGTTAGTAACTTTAATACCAAAGAGTACCACTGCATCAAGGTAGAAACCTTATTCATTTTGCAGATCGGTCTGTAAATATTCAAGGAAGGCATGCGCCCTCGATCCAAAAGAAATCATGGTCTTTGAAATTTCCCAAGCTTATGTAATCATTGCCATTCTTTTCTTGATATTATCCTCCATGTAAATCCTGGCTGATATGAGTAATCTTGAGGATCCTTTTATTCTGGCTGCAGTCGTGGCAGGTCCGAAAATCTCTTAAGGGATGGAAAAGAGTGGAAGAGGCATCAAAGTATCTTCAATCTCCTTAATCCTTTCCTTCAACTTTATATTTTCTTCTTCGATACTGCCAATTGAATCATCCAATGCATCACTAGTGGCTCTATGGATTATGGATACCTAGGAAGGCCACATATTCTTTAGGTTAAACTCTGAATGAAATTTCCCCTTTTTATTCTTCGCATCACTCTTCTTAATAATTAATTTTTTAGACTGATTGTCAAAGAAAACATTCTAAAATACAAATGATTCTTCTTCATCAAATATATCATTCTCAATAATTTCCAACAAGTGGTTTGATGGAATATCCAACAATACTAAGA
>JZKD02S1119601.1:157824-173441 GCA_000966675.3 Picea glauca | reverse complement strand
TCAATTCACTTTGTCATCTTCAAAAATTCATTTCTCCTCAACCATGAGGATCCACGTGATGTGCCACATACCACCGAAAACAACATGATGTATACTATCCATTCATGGGTGTTGTTTATGCATGTGCATTGTCCTTCATTTCCAAATACCTTTATCAATCTTGCGGTCCAAAACCCATGACTAGGGTTGACATCAATGACAACAACCAATATTCCAACAAACCATACTCAATGTGCATTGGGAAAAGCATGAAGATGGTAGGGATGGGCAAGAGAAGAATAGGATTTGATTTTTTTTTGAACTCTCCAACTCGGTAACCCACCAAAATGCGAATGGAGAAGGTCAAAAAATGGCTAAGTCTTATGAGGCGTTTGGGCGGACTCAACATAGGAGAAATGAGATGCTTAAAATCTCGGGGAGTTCAGGGGTCAAGATGTAGATTGCAGATCTTTTGAATGAAAAATGTATATCACGGAACATGGGATATGAGAGTTCGACCCCGCCAATTCGGGAAACTGCGATTGCAGAAACGACTAAGTATGAGATAATGTGGCAGTTGGGAGGACTCACTACGTGAGAATGTGGATTGGAGATGAGGATTCATGAGTCCTCCAACCCGAGAACCCGTCGTTATAAAAAAAACAACTAATTATAGAACTAGAAAGGGAGAATAGAAGGGAAAAAAAAGAAAATGGGAAAAAGGGTAAGTAGAGAAGAGGGAAAAGAAGGGGAGAAAAGAAGTTGGGAAAATAGAAAAGTTGAGGGAAGTTTCGGAAGCGGGAATTGATCTCAATAGTAACATCAATGGTTATGTCAGGCTCTCATTATCCTATTTCATCTTTTCAATCACAAGAAATGGAGGAGGGAGCTATGGAAAAAAATTTAAATGTAGATCATTTTGTCAATGATGAAAATATGGACACTCATGAAATGAATTCTTCCTCACCCATGAATAATTTGAAATTGATTTATGTTGTTTTGTATTGTCCCGATGTTTCTAATTCTCCTAGTTCGAGTGACATAGAACACGATTGTTTTTCTATTGTTGATAGGTCATTTATTGAAATCTCTTGTTCTAATGATTCTTATGACTTGTTTCTCTCTTCTAACCATGAATATGATTTGGAAGATATTTCATATTCTCATATGGTGCAAGAGAAAGACATTCATGCTGGTATTTTCACTTCAGGAGAAGAAATAAACATGCAGGGGATACCTCTTCTATCTCAACAATCTATTTTTAACTTTGAAGAGGAAAACCATCTTGAGGAAGAAAGTGTTGATTGTGAAACCACACCTAATGCAGAGCCCATTGATTCACAATAAATCACCAATGTGCTTAAGGATGAGGAACTACCACTCATGGAGACACTTTCTAAAAAAAAATATGGTTCTAGAAAAGCTTTTATACTCTTAATTCTTCCACTTATTACCACTTGTATCCTGATCTTTTTAGTCATTTAACTTTGTAGGGAGATACTCATGCTCCTATTCAAATAGACTCAATGGATCCAACTCCTTTTGAAGTACTCGATGGTGGTGATGCACATTTAGAAGATAGAGCGGATAAGGCGTCTCCCCATGACCTAATTATAACCAAGTCTTATTAACCTTTTGTTGGATTACTGAGAGGGGGCGTGAATAAGCAATAGAGCAATTCAATCCTTTTTAACCACAAAATGAAAGTGTTATATCAATGTAGCATTATCATCCAATAGTTGCAGAGTAAATAAACAATGAACAAATGAGAAATCATACACATACACAGTACGCCAATGCTTTTACATGGAAACCCAAAGTGAAAGAAAACCAAGGAATCCTTTTTCTTATATGTCTTTAAGAATTACATTCATTGGAAGCACCAAATTCCTTTGTTTTCCAGCTGAAACTGGAAGGAGGCTCCAACCCCCTAGTTTCTCAGGCTACAACATGAGGGAATCTCCAACTCCCCAATTCTCTGGCTACAACCAGAAGGAGGCTACAAGCCTCTATGTTCTCTGGCTACATCTAGAAGGTGGCTACAACCACCTTTCCTTGCCCCATCCAACCGCCCTAAAATATAAGTAGAATGATGGAACCATTGTCATACTATCACTGTGAGATATACCACTGTAAACATGTACCAATCAAACTGCACCAAAAAACCTGTAACAACCTATACCAAACAACCTGTAATCAACCTATACCATAAAAAAGTGCATCAACCATGCACCAACCTGTACCTCAACCTATACCATCAAAGAGTGCATCAACCATGCACCAAATATGTACCAATCATGTATCAAGTACACATCAACTATAACTCATCAATATGTACCAACATCATCAACTATAAACCTCATGTATGTGCCAACTCATCAACTACTCGTCTCAACCATGTACCCAACATGTAGCTCAACCATATACCAAATACATATACCAATATAACCATCAAACATTAAATATCAATACATCATGCTATCCATATTCAAATACCATAAACCCTTACATCAAACCATGTGCCATAACCTCACTTTTATGTAGGCTCAAGGATGTATCATTCATAATCCAATCGTATACCAATACCACTAACAAGTGTCTCTCATAATGCACCATAAGATATGTCAATAAATCAAAATAAGTGCACTGATAATATATTTCAATAGATCTATCTCAAAACCATTCTACAACAAACTCTAAACTTCCAAGAGGGAATCCAACAGATTTACAAGGAAAACACTCAACTAGATTCATAAGTTCAACACTACAAATATGAAAACCATACATTTTTATTCTTGTAGCATTCTGCTACCGCAATTTTTCTGCCGCACTTTTTCTTCCGCGTTTTTTTTGCTGCACTTTTCCTTCCGCGATTTTCCTGCTGCACTTTTTCTGCTACGGTTTTTCTGCCGCACTTTTCTTGCCGCGATTTTTCTTCCTCGATTTTTTTGCTGCACTTTTCTTGCCACGATTTTCCTGCTGAACTTTTTTTGGCACATTTTTCCTGCCACAATTTTTCTAGCACACTTTTCTCTATCATTAATACATGCCAAAATAACCTTTCACAAAATAGATATTCAATGATATTCAATAGGTGATTAAATGAGAGACCTTTGCCTCTTATTTATACTTTCATGTAGCTTCCTCAAGGGGTTACCTTCTAACCATCTTAACCCACTTTCCTTATTTTAGGGCTAACCCACTTCTAACCACTTGTCCACTTAACATGACCACTTTCCACAATTAGTAAGTTCTCCATTAACTTTATTATTTAAATAATTTATTTTTCATCTACTTTGACTTATATTAGACTCATCACTTCACTTTAATATTTAAATAATTTCTTCTTTGCAACCACTTTGACTACTTTGACCTTTTGGGGCTTCTAGATGAATCATGAGGGCTCTTGAACTTCACATGGCCATAACTCTATAACCGTGAGGAGTTATGTGGTGTTCCACATACCACCCGAAATGGCATGACATGTACTATCCATATATAATAATATTATCTTAAAATATATTAAAAAACATACCATTAAACATAAAACAAACTTGGGTCCATTACCCAAACCTTTGTGCTACTGGAATTCGCTACCGAAATTTCTTAAAGGGTTGACATCAATGACAACGAATCCAATTTATCAACAATCTCCCCCTTTGGCATTGATGGCAACACTTTGATGCAATACCGAAGTCATTTCGTGCAATAATGAAGTCATATCACTCATGCTCCCCCTGTGACCATTTCTCCCCCTAGAACCATGCCTCTGTGCTCTACATTTGATAAATCTCTCCCCCTTTGTCATCAATGGAAAAGGTATCTTTCCATTCGGGGTTGCTCCCCCTAACTGAACTGTCCTTGGGGATACTCCCCCTTAATGAACTCTTCATGAAAATGATCTCCCAACCTGAACTCTCCTCTTTATGGTGCTTCCTCGTGTAGATCTGAGACATATAAGATAAGCATTAAAAATCATTCATTTTGGAGTATAAATTACTCTGAGTCTCTGGCGAAGAAACTCAAAGGATTCCCATAAAAGAGGTTTTGTAAAGATGTCTACCACTTGTTCTTTTCTTCCCACATATTCAATGTTGATGTTCTTCTCTGAAACCTATTCCTGTAGAAAGTGATAATTGGTTGGAATTTTCTTCGTCTTGGAGTGCATCACTAGGTTCTTTGAGATATTGATGGTTCTTGTATTATCACAATAGATTGGAATGGTCTCATCATACTCAACCTGTATATCTTTCAGAGTTTGTTTCATCCATAGAACCTATTTACAACATGTTGATGCTGCAATATACTCTACCTCGGCTATATATAAGGATATTGATGATTGTTTCTTACTTAGCCATGATACTAAACACTCACCCAAGTAGAACTTTGCTCCACTAGTGCTTCGTCAGTCATCAATGCAACCTACCCAATCTGCATTTGTGTAGGAAATAAGTGATAGATCCTTTCCTTTTAGATACCATAATCCAAACTCTTTTGTTCCTTTGAGATACTTGAAAATCCTCTTCACTGCTACAACATGTGTTTCCTTTGGTTCTTCTTGAAATCGTGCTACCTGTCCATATTCCCGCATTACATTTGGTTTGGATGTTGTCACATATAGTAAGTTGGCAATTATTGACCTATATTTTCTCTGGTCTGTAGACTTTGAATCATCATCTTTTCTCAACTTGCAATTGATTTGCATAGGAGTGGTAACTAGTTTGCAATATTCCATTCCAAACCTCTTTAGCATTTCTATGATATACTTATCTTGAGAAATAAAAATTCCTTGGTTGCTTTGACGTATCTAAATACCCAGAAAGAAGGATAGTTCTCTGAGTAATGACATTTCAAATTCATTTTTCATATCCTTTGCAAATTTCTAGCTTAACCTGTCATCATTGCTTCCAAAACTAATATCATCAACATAAACTTCAATTAATAAAATACTATCTTGAGTTACCTTGATGTAGAAGTTGTTATCTGCACTTCCTTTTCTGAACCCTGCATGTTGTAGATATTTATCCAGTCTAGAGTACCATGCTCCAGGGGCTTGTTTTAGAACATACAAGGCCTTCTTCAATTTACAGACATAATCTGCATTCTATGACAACTAAAATACTTATGGTTGTTCAATGTAGACTTCTTATTCAAGTTCCTCATTCAGAAAGGTTGATTTCACGTCCATCTGATACACTTTAATATTCTTGGAGCATGCATAAGCTAAGATAAATCATATTGCTTCCATTCTGGCAACTAGAGAAAATGTCTCTTCAAATTCTATTCATTCAACATGTGTGTATCCTTTACATACCAATCTAGCTTTGTTCCTTGTAACCTATCCATCTTCATTCAATTTATTTCTGAATACCCACTTTGTGCCAATCACATTTTTATTCTTTGGTCTTGGAACCAATTCCCAAGTGTCATTCTTTTCTATTTGATCTAGTTATTTATCCATGGCCTTATTCCAAAATTCATCCTTGTTGGCCTCTTCAAAACTGTTTGGTTCAATCCTAGATAAGAGCGCTAGGTGCATTTGTTCTGGTGAACAAATTCTTCTTCTAGTCTCAACTCCTGCATCTTTGTTTCTGATAATCTGATCTGAAGGATGGTTCTTTAATACTCGTTTTCTAGGTGTCTTTGGAGGCACTTGTTGAAATTGCTCTTCTACTTCTATTTGATCCTCTTCATCTTCCCCTTCTACTTCTTCTTCATATTTTGTTTCTTCTTTGTAAAGTTGTTCCATTGATTCATTTTATTCTTCCTTTAATTCTAGTCTACATGTTTCATCAATTGTTACATTGATGGTTTCCACAACTTTCTTCAACATTATATTGTAACACTTGAATGCTTTCCTTGTACTTGAGTAACCAACAAGTACTCCTTTGTCCACATGAGAGTCAAACTTTTTCATTCTTCCATCTTCTCTTTTGATGTAGCATTTTCTTCCAAATACTCTGAAGTGCTTCACATTTGTTGGTCTTCCTTTACATAAATCATAGGGGTTTTTTTCAGTGTTGTTTCTGAGCATTACTTTGTTTTGAATGTGAATTGATGTATGCATTGCATGTGTCCAAAATATATCTGTCAATTTGGAATCCATTAGCATTGTTCGAGCCATTTCCTGTACTTTCTTGTTCTTTCTTTCAACGACTCCATTCTGTTGAGGTGTCCTAACAACGAAGAATTTCCTTTTTATTCCATGCCTGCTGTAGTAGTCCATAAATTCCTTTGAAGTGAACTGTCCTCCATTATCATATCTCAAACATTTAATTTTTGAATCCATTTCACTTTCAACCATTTCCTTGTAGACCTTGAAGTTTTCAAAATCTTCTGACTTATTCCTGAGAACGAAAAGTGTAGTCATTATTGTATAATCATCAACTAATAGCAAAAAATATTTCTCACCTTTTAAACCCTTTGTTGTAGTTGGTCCAACTAGATCAGTATGCACAATTTCCAGTGGTCTTGTCATTGAATATTCCTTTGATTTAAACCTAGTTTTTGTTTGCTTTCCTTGTTGACAATGCTTGCATAAAGTGTTTGTCGGTTTCGTGCTTCCTTTTTGCTAACTTTGATAAGGTTATCAAAGTGTATGTGACCCATTCTTCTGTGCCATAGGAAACTTTCATATTCCTTTCCTAGACAACACTTTTCATTTCCAATTCACTTAATACATATATGTTGCTTGAAGTTCTTGCAGCCATTGCAATCAATTTCCCTTCTTTTCTTATCTCACACTTTTGTGAATCTAAAGTAACTTTATGACCTTGGTCACAAATTTGAATCACACTTAGAAGATTATGTTTCATATCTACCAGTAGAACATTTTCTTCTTTGGTATTCTTGTTTCCAATTCTGACTGTGCCTTTTCTAATGATTTTAGTTGAATCATCATTTCCGAAGGAGACTAATCCATCTCTTTCCTTTATTAATGTAAGAAACTTGTTTTTATCACCTATCATGTGTTTTGAATAGCCACTGTGAACATACCAAACAAGTTTCTTCTTCTTAGCTTGTAGAGAGAGTGTGCATTCTTCATTGCTATACTGATTCTTCTTTCTTATCCATGTTCTCTTCTAAGGTTCTTGTCTATGTTTGTTGTTGTTCTGTTGTGGTTCTCTAGGAGGAACTATCATTCTGTAATCTTTGGCCATGTGTCCAAAGTTGTTACACTTGTAGCATTCCACTTCAGTGCTTAATGATTCAAACTTGTTGTAACTTCTTCTCTGTGTTTCACTAGGCCTTCTTGGATAACCCTTTTGTGTATGACTTTCAAAGTTGTTTATGTTCATGTTGTCAGCTCTGCAATTCATAGCTTTATGTCCAAAATTGTTGCATGCATAACATAAACCAAAAAAAATAGTTTGATACCTGGGAGTTGAATATCTTCTGAAAGAAGTTTCTCTTCCGAATCCTTCTTCTTCCTGAGGCCTATTTGTTATTGTCGGTCGTTGATTCTGAAATCTGAATCTTTTTGGAGGAGTGTCCTTGTAATCTTCCTTGTAGGTCTTCCTATGCCATTTGATTTTTTCTGTATAGCTTTTTGGATATGTTTCTTGTTCTGTTGTTTTGGAGCTTGATCCCTTTTATGTCTAATTGTATCCAAGTCCAAACTTGTCATGATGAGGCATTTGACTATTGATAATGTTATCCAAAACTTTCGAGTTATTTATGATATTTTTCTCTTGAATATCCTTTCTTAATGTGACAATCTATGCTACCAAATTTCCAATGATCATGTCTCTTTCTTCTAGTTATTCTTTGAGTGCTTCTTCAATTCTTTTATCTTCTTCTATTTGAACCTTCAAATTTGTGATCATTTTTTCTAGTTCTTGGCTGTCTTATTTCTTGTCTAGTTCTTCTTGTAGCTTCTTGTTTTTCTTGTTTTCTCTTCTTATAAATTCTATGGCACACAACAATTCTTCTCGGTAGTCAACTTTTTCCTCTTCATACTCTTCTTCAGTTTCTTCTTTATCATATTTTTCTACTGCCATGAATATAACTATTTCTGTCTCACTGTCACTAACTTCATCTCCATCTGATGAGGAGATGTCTTATTTGGTGCATAAGATTTTCTTAAAAGCTTTCTTTGTGGTTCTTTTTCCTTTATATGTTTGTTTGCTATTTGAGTAATTTTCATCATTCCTCTTATTTTTCTTATGAAGACATTTGTTAGCAAAATGACCAATACCATCACAATTAAAACAAATCAATGGAAACTTACCTTTATATCTGTTGTTGGATCCCTTGTTAAATCTTTTGACAAAGTTGGCCATTTCTTCATCATCTTATGAAATGTCATTGCTACTGCTATGTTATTTTTCCTTTTGCTTTGCCTTTTTCTTTGACCTTTTGGATTCTTTGAAAGCTGCTTCTTTTATGTATGGATTTTCCTGTTTAGTTCTCATTCCATATGTTGTGAAGATTCCATGTAGTTCATCCATGCTTATTGATTCTAGATTTGCTCTTTCTTCTAGTCATGATATCTTAGGATCAAATCTCATAGGAAGAGATCTTAGTACCTTTTGAACAATTAAAGATTCTTTAATTTCTTATCCCAATCCTATGATTGCATTTAATGTTTCATCAAATCGTAAGAAGTAAGCTACACTATTTTCATCTTCCTTCATCTTTAGTTGTTCAAACTGACCTCTGTAAGTTTGAAGCTTTGCTTCTTTGACTTTTGAATCTCCTTCATAAATATTTTGAAGCTTGTCCCAAATATCTTTAGCGGATTTGCAATGTATAACTTTGGTGTATATCGATTCACAAAGACCATTCAGAAGTGCATTTGTGGCTTTGGAATTATTTTGACCGAGTTTTATTGCTCTTTCATTTGTCGACAGAAGTGTTGGTTCTTTGTATCCATCTTCAACTGATTCCCAAATTTCAAATCCCTTTGCCTACAAATATGTTTTCATCCTTCTGCTCCAAAACACATACTTTTGTCCATGAAACTGTGGTATTCCATTTTTATACATGTTGTTTCTCTCCATGATCTACCTTTCAGTGGTTAAACTGATTTTTAAAGGAACCTGCTCTGGAAACCATTGTTGGATTACTGAGAGGGAGGGTGAATTAGTGATAGAGAAATTCAATCCTTTTTAACCACAAAATGCAAGTGTTATATCAATGTAGCATTATCATCCAATAGTTGTAGAGTAAATAAACAATGAAAAAATGAGCAATCATGCACATACACAGTACACCAGTGTTTTTATGTGGAAACCCAAAGTGAGAGAAAACCACATAATGTTTTTTCTTATATGTATTTAAGAATTACATTCATTGGAAGCACTAATTTCCTTTGTTTTCCAGCTACAATTGGAAGGAGGCTCCAACCCCCTAGTTTCTTAGGCTACAACCTGAGGGAATATCCAACTCCCTAATTCTATGGATACAACCAAAAGGAGGATACAACCCCCTATGTTCTCCATCTACAACCCGAAGGTGGATACAACCACCTATCCTTGCCCCATCCAACCACCCTGAAATACAAGTAGAATGATGGAACCACTATCACACTATCACTGTGAGATATACCATTGCACACCTGTACTAATCAACCTTTAAAAACCTGTACCAAACAACCTGTAATCAACCTGTACCATAAACAAGTGAATCAACCATGCACCAACCTGTACCTCAACCTATACCATCAAAGAGTGCATCAACCATGCACCAAATATGTACCAATCATGCATCAACTACACATCAACTATGACTCATCAAGATGTACCAACATCATCAACTATACACCTCATGTATGTGACAACTCATCAACTACTTGTCTCAACCATGTACCCAACATGTACCTCAACCATATACCAATATAACCATCAAAAGTTCTCTAGAAATGCATCACACTATCCATAACCAAATACCATAAACCCTTACATCAAACCATGTGCCATAAACTCACTTTTATGTAGCCTCAAGGATGTATCGTTAATAAGCCAATCATATACCAATACCACTAACAAGTGTCTCTCACAATGCACCACAAGATATGCCAATAAATCAAACTAAGTGTACTCACAATATACTTCAATAGATCTACCTCAAAACCATTCTACAACAAGCCCTAAAATTCCAAGAGGGCATCCAACAGATTTACAAGAAAATCCCTCAACTAGATTCATAAGTTAAACACTACACATATGAAAACCATACCTTTTTATTCTTGTAGCATTCCGTTGTTGCGATTTTTCTGCCACGATTTTCCTACTGCACTTTTTCTACCGTGATTTTTCGGTTGCACTTTTCCTGCCACGATTTTCCTGCCGTACTTTTTCTGTCACAGTTTTTCTATTGCACTTTTCTTACCACGATTTTTCTGTCGCACTTTTCTTGTCACGGTTTTCCTTCTAGACTTTTTTCTTCTGCACTTTTCTTGTCGCGATTTTTCTGCCGCACTTTTTTTCCCACTCTTTTCTCTATCTATAATACATTCCCAAATAACCTTTCACAAAATAGATATTCAATGACATTCAATAAGTGATTAAATGAGAGACCTTTTCCTCTTATTTATACTTTCATGTAGCTTCCTCAAGGGGTTACCTTCTAACCATCTTAACCCACTTTCCTTATTTTAGGGCTAACCCACTTCTAACCACTTATCCACTTTCCATAATTAGTAAGTTCTCCATTAATTTCATTATTTAAATAATTTCTTTTGCATCTACTTTGACTTATAGTACACTCATCACTTCACCTTATTATTTAAATAATTTCTTCTTTGCAACGACTTTGACTACTTTGACCTTTTGGGGCTTCTAGATGTCTCATGAGGGTTCTTCAGCGTCACATGGCCATAACTCTCTAACCATGAAGAGTTATGTGACGTTCTACATACCACTGGAAATGGCATGACATGTACTATCCATATAGAATAGTCTTATCTTCAAATATATTAAAAATCATACCATTATACATCAAACAAACTTGGGTCCATTACCCAAACCTTTGTGCTACCGGAATTCACTACCAAAATTTCTTCAAGGGTTGCAATCAATGACAACCAACCCAATTTATCAACACCTTTTTCATGGGATGAAGATAATTATGTAGAAAATGAGTATCAAAGGGTGTCTTCTTCTTTTTATTCTTTATTTTTGATAAATAGTGAATCCCCTTGTTCAAATAGCCCTTTGTTGAATATTGTTAATACTAGTGGATCTCACCATTGTTTCAAAATGATCTCTCATACCATGGTTGGTCCTAACCCATGCATATCATATGATCTCACTTGTCTATATCAAGTAGTTGGTTACTTGAAGTGTGGTTCTAGGGAGGCTTGCCAAGATAATGTGACACTTCATTCTATGCCAATGGTTATGTCATGCCCTCACTCTTTTGATTTGTCTCCAGGGATAAACAACTTTATTAGCACACAGATTCTCTCACCAAGCACACTTTATACCAACTCTATGCATTATTCTCATTTGGTATGTTATTTTCCATCGAACTCCTTCCATCAATTCTATGATAGAAGTGCAATATTTTATGATATAATTGAAACATGGTTGGAGAGATCTTACATGGAATGATTTCCCATGAATTATCATTGTCACATATTTAATATGATGAACATATTTTATCATGCTTTAATTTTTCCTACTTTTAGTCGATTCTTATTCCAAGCTCTATCATTAATCATGTGTCTTAAGCATATGTCTGCAGGCTTGGGATTATTTGGATGGCTACATTGGCATTATGATTTTACATAGCTCATTTTTCATCCATTATTAGATTAGGATAGGAGTAGGGTAGAATAGACTAGTGTCTTTGCTTTGCATAGTTTAGTTTTGCTTCTTAGTTTTTTTAATTAGTTCTCTATTTTCCTTTTTTTTTACTTACTGTTGGTTGATAAATAGATGAATTCTTAGCAAAAATGGATATACATAGAAGGATTTCCCACAAAATTTTCCCTTGGATGGATTTTGAATTTAATTTTGATGTGGGGAAAATTTACTTCATTTCATTCTCAAATTTTTCTATGTGTTGGGCAATTTCCAGATCACCGATTTTTATGCATGATCACCATGTCAAATCGTTTCCAATGCATTGGGACATCTTGCAAGTGGGGTATTTTAAATTAATACACTATTTATTCTCTCTTGTAATGAAAATGAATGCTCAGATTTGTCCTATATTTAGATCTACATTATTCTAATGGGAAATTTTTTCTTGGATGCTATCCTTTTTAAGTTCTGATTTGATGTCCCATACACAATTGAATCTCAATTCTGAGTATTAAAAATCTTCCCATCTAAAAGTCGAGGCACTCCAAATCAGTGTAATTTTCTTAGATGATTATTTTTCCTTGGTTTTGGAGTTATCTAGATATTTTCTTTCTCATCCACTCTTTTCTTTGATCACTTTCAACCAACATGAATTTTTTGCATACACATTTTGTATAATAAGCATAGCTAATTTCTTATTTTCATTTTAGTTATTTTATGTCATCACTTGTAGTTTTAATTTTTAGGCATTGGCTACCATTGTCCTATGCTCTATTCAATAGGTATTTTAAGTACAAGTCTTCCTTTATGTTATAGCTTTCTTCACCGAATCTTCCTCTCTTATATGGTAGAAAGAGATATTATTTCACACTACGTGGAAACAGGTTTTTGACATTTTGTATGACATGGTAATTTAAATCTTTTGTTGATATATTTTTCATAAAATTGTTTGGGAACCCATCTTTTTATTCCCCAATCCAATGATTGACTAAAGAGGCAATCTTAGCACTACCAATTCATTAAGTTTTCAATCTCATTGTTATAAACCATGTTTGTTGGTGGATTGATATCATCAAAAGATGGATGGGATTGAAGTCTTATGGTCTTGTTTCCTTAATTTGATTGACTATGATTTCAGGAACAAGACATTGTGTCCAGAGATCCAAATCTCACAACAATCATGTTATTAAATTCATATGGTAAAATGAATTTTGAGGGAAATCACATATTGCTCATATCTCAGGAAGAAGGTTGTGATATTTGATTAAATAGACAACTAATGAATACTTGATAACTACACTGGCCTTAACACAAAGTTTTTTATTTTTACAACCAAATTAGTTTAAGTTTAGCTTAACATGTTTTTCCTAGCATTAGTCTTTATTTTGGTCCTTATTTTTTTTTATATTTTTTGGATTAATTTCATTTTAATAAGTTAGTCATTTGAGAGGAGGACATATTTTCGAACTATCTAGGAGCTGATCACAACGTTCTCTTTTGTATGCAGGTCAAGAAAATGGTTTGTACAACCAACTGCTTAGAATATTTTCTATTGAAATGAAGGAAACTTAGGGAAGTGTTGATATAAACTTGGCTACTCAAATTCCTTTGCAACATTTTTATGATCAACTCAATAGTTGATCATAAATATATTCTCATTCATTTACTCTCATATTTTTTTTCTGATTTAGTCATTGTTTGGATTAATTTTAACGACTTTTTTGATGACCCCCATAACTGTGAATTTCCTATTTTCTTTATTAGATTGAATTATTGGGATATATGTGGTTATTGATGACCTTTTATAACAAAGAGAAAATGACGCTTGAGTGAGAAATATGAAACGTAATTTTCGTTATTGGAAAATTCAATGTTTTTAAAATTGCAAAGGAATTGCTTATGTCAAGAAATCTTAAGAGCATCTGGATTATGAAATATTGCATGGAATTGACTTTTGAAATTTTTTTTTGACTAAGCATATATACTAACCCATTTTTCTAGGTCCCCCCCCAAAAAAAAACTTGTTTGTGTCGCACTGAATGAAAGAAATTGCTTGTGACAATTGGATTGGAGAATTGTGTCGCAAATATTTTATACTAAATCATAAATTCTTGTACTTTGGTTTGTTTCATTTCAGATCACAAACTCTCATAATATTTTCATTGGGCTTGATGTTGAATGAGTAACATTTCTTGAATTATTTTTTTTCCTTTGGCTTACTTTTCGAGCTTTCATTAAAAACACTTTCATTGTTGCTGAATCAGATTTGTTGCTTGTTGCTAGGTTTTTTTTCTTATCTTTCTCAGCCAGTTTTCATTCTTCCTTGATGACTGACATTCTATCTTCAGATTTATTTTAGTTTAGTTTTATTTTCTTGAATTCACTTCTGATTTCAGTTTTTCTTTCTGGTTGTACAAAATACCTCCATCTTTTAAACCGACTGCTGGTATTTTCCCCTGAGATGATTTGACTCTTAGTCTTCCTTGAGGATTACTCTTTAAATTTGAGTAACAGGATGGTCCAATTCTGGTCACATACTGAAGATTTTTATTACAAGTCATAATATGCATGGGATACTCTATCTAAGTGAACATTGATGTGTTGATTAAGGTTGGTTGTCATTGATGTCAACCCTTGAAGAAAGACCCGTAGCACAAATGTTTGCGTAATGGACCCAATATTGTTTGATGTAAATATGACTCATTATTGTTTTTTCATGGTTGATAAAAAGTAAATATGGATGAACTCCAAAGTGGTCCCCTTATGGTGAAATCCCTCACAGGAAGATGCTTTGCACAGTAAGAGAACCCATGCTTAATTGTGGAATAATGAGTTGAATGAAAGTGAATTTATCAGGTAACATATCCTAGATGGATAGTTCTTGTCATGCCATTTCCAGTGGTATGTATAATGTCACATAACTCCTCACAGTTAGAGAGTTATGATCATGTGAAGTTGGAGAACCCAGGTTTGGGTAATGGACCCAAATTTGTTTGGTGGATAAATGTATGATTTTTTCTATATTTGAAGGTAATACTATTCTATATGGATAGTACATGTCATTCCATTGCTGGTGGTATGTGGAATGCCACATAAATCCTCACAGTTTGAGAGTTATGGCCTTACGAAGTTGGAGGACCCTCATATGTCATCTAGAAGCCCCCAAAGGTCAAAGCAGTCAAAGTGGTTTAAGAGATTTTAAAAGGAAAATAATAAAGTGAAGTGATGAGTGTATTATAATTCAAATTGACTACAAAACAAATTATTTCAATAATAAATTTAATGGAGAAATTAGAAGTGGGTTAACCCTAAAATAAGGAAAGTGGACCAAGTGACCTAGAAGATATTTTTAAGGAAGCTACTTGGAGAGTATAAATAAGAGGCAAGGCTCTCTCATTCTAATTACACTTGAACATATTGAATATCTATTGATGTATGAGGTAACCAAGGATATCTAAACCTAATTTCTGAGGGAAGGTGAAGAAAAGAAGGTCGAAATGCAAGGAAGGATAAATTCTTTTGATGGTTCTTTCTAAGGTGTTTCAGGTAAAAACATCATAACTTATTCATAACAGATCTAAATTTAGTGAGAAAAAATGTGTTGGTTAGGGTAAAGTATTTAGTATTTTGTGTAACAGTTTCATATCAATTCAACAAATATTTCATGTGGGGAACACTTTACAAGGTCACTCTCTAGAATAAACCAGAATTCAACAAGGTATGCCATTTTTTCTATAAATCCTTTTCTGAGAGGTTCCAAGTAGTGAAACCTAGAGGAATTGCATAAAACACATTGAAGAACATTTTGTATCAGTTTTAGATCTTTATACATTACAGGTTCAAAGTTATGATTACTTCAAGTTAGGGTTGTTGACTAATCCAAAACTA
>JZKD02S1119601.1:139903-154015 GCA_000966675.3 Picea glauca | reverse complement strand
AAGAAGTCTACATTGAACAACCAGAAGGATTTCAGTTGTCAGAGAACATAGACTATGTGTGTAAATTAAAGAAGGCCTTGTATGGTCTAAAACAGGCTCCTAGAGCATGGTACTTAGGACTGAATAAGTACCTACAGTAGGTAGGGTTCAGAAAAGGAAGTGCAGACAACAACCTTTATATCAAGGTAAGTCAAGGTAATATTTTATTAATTGAATTTTATGTTGATGATATTATTTTTGGTAGTGATGATGACAAGTTAATCTAGAATTTGCAAAAGACATGTAGAATGAATTTGAAATGCCATTACTTGGAGAACTATCTTTCTTTCTAGGACTTCATATATGCCTAAGCAACTAAGGAATTTTTATTTCTCAAGCCAAGTATATCAGAGAAATGATAAAGAGGTTCGAAATGGAAGATTGAAAACCAGTTATCACTCCCATGCAAACCAATTGTTTGTAAGTTGAGAAAAGATGATGATTCAAAGTCTCTAGATCAGAGGCAATACAGGTCAATGATTGGAAGGCTACTATATGTGACATCATCCAAACCAGATGTAATGCAGGCAGTTGGAAAGGTGGCATGATTTGAAGAAGCACCAAAAGAATCACATGTAAAGAGGATCTTCAGATATCTCAAAGGAACATAAGAGTTTGGATTATGGTATCCAAAAGGAAAAGATCTATCACTTATTGCCTACACAGATGAAGATTGGGTAGGTTGTATTGATGACTGACGAAGCACCGGTGGAGCAACATTCTACTTAGGTGAGTGTTTGGTATAATGGATAAGAAAGAAACAATCATCAGTATCTCTATATACAGCCGAGGCAGAGTATATTGCAGCAACAACATGTTGTACACAGGTTCTTTGGATGAAACAAACTTTGATAGATATACAGGTTGAGTATGATGAGCCCATTCCAATATATTGTGATAATACAAGTGCCATCAATATCTCAAAAAACACGGTGATGAACTCCAAGAGGAAGCACATTCCAATCAAGTATCACTTTCTACGGGAAGAGGTTGCAGAAAAAAACATCAGACTTGAGTATGTGGGCACAAAAGAACAAGTGGCATACATATTTACAAACCACTTCCATGGGAAGCCTTTGAATATCTTCGCCAAATACTTGGAGTTATTTATACTCCAAAATTGGTGCAGGACCCCAACCCTCTATCGTCCCTCGGGTCAACGTCCGGTACAGGATCGTTCTAATTCCTGCCCTTGAGTCGGATTGACTCTTCGATTCCTCTTCGGGGGATCCCATGCACATAAAATGGTGCTTCTCCATAGGTCCTTATGAATTGATCCCACGCGATCAAACACGGAACATCAAATTCCAATCTCCCCCTGACCAAACAATATGGTTGTATTTCTCGCGATATCGTAACTTCGGAGTTCGCAACTTCACGATTTCTCCTTGCAAGTCTCTCGACTCTTCATCGTCTGAATTCACGATAAAAAAAGTACCAATATGGGTATGGATCCTCCCCTTGTTAGCACCCTCCACACGTGACCATCATCTAGGTTTAACACTAGTACCTCTCACTACTCGCCGCTTCACGAGTTTCAGTGTCAAGCTCCCGTGCTCTCATTCTATGAATCCCTGAGACGCGAGAAGTCAACGGGGTGTTGACTCCTTTCACTAGGAGACATGGGTCCGCCTGTCTCTCACCCGAGCCCACCTTGTGGTTCTGCTACATGTCTCTCGTGCCTAGCTTTGACACTTCGCGACTTCACTCCCCAAGCACTGCCTCCTTTATATCTCGGCACCCGAAGTGCCGAGATCCCGAACCCTTCATTACTCCTTATCGCAACTCGCGACTTCGGGACTTTCAGGAAAAAAGTCTCAACTCTTCGACTACCGAAACCTGAAATGTTGATCTATCGAAATGATTGACGATGTCCTTTCCTCGTACTTATATCACATCTCATGATTTCAGGAATCCCGGAAAAGATATCTCAATATCCTATCCTCCGCAATGCCAAAATGGTGAATTTTGACTCATTATTAATGCTGGCCCCACAACGAAAATTCTCGCCCTGTCGAGATTTCGCACTTCGTGATTTTGTGAATCTTGGTGCAAGGTTTTCAGTCCTTCAACTCACGAATCCCCGAAGTGAGAATTCATGAGTGATCCAACGAATCCTGTCGACTTGGATCCTATGGTCCAATCTCTCCTAAGCTTTCACTTGAAGAATACTTGTCGTAACTTTCTTGCTCCTCTGCAAGATATGACGGCTCTCGGAATTTCACGAATTCTCCACGGAGAATTCCGACCGTCCAATTCCTCCTTCACAACTCCTACAAAATGAGCAAGGTATTCCTTCATGGAACTTGTGCACCTACAAAACAACTTTGCTACACCTCCTTCCAACACTTCAAGGCACTAGCCCTCTTGAGCTTTTCTTCGACAACTTCGAAGACTCTATCCCTCCTGAGCTTGCTTGAAACTCTCAAGTACTCTGGGGATAACTCCTGTGCGCACTCCTTGAGACACTTTTTCAAATAATCTCTAGTATTTGAACCTCTTTGACTCTGTGCACTCCTTGCAACAATAGTCTTTCAATGATTCCCTCAGGTTGTAAGCCCCGAGACTCTACTCAGCCTACACACACCTTGCACGGCTCCTGTGTTTAACTTGCACTTCCGAGAGAATGAGAACAATGTTATCCCTCCTGAGCTTTCAGAGATAAAAACTCTGAACCCTTATCAACGCACTCCTTGCAGACAAACTCCACTGCACTCCTTATAGGAATTTTACTCACTCAGGTTGAGAAACAATTGAAACTCATTCCTTACTCTCTCTCTTAGATTTCAAGCATTCAACAAGAAATCATTCATACATAGCGTAACAAAAAATTCATAATAGAAAGAGTAAAATAAATATAATCATAGCATTCAACATGCATACACAGAGAGTATCACAACACCATAAGTCTGAATCAAAGCTTCATGTATTAATTCATGACTTCTGTACATGGGTGGTTTCAAATACATCTCTCTACTCTCTCTCTCTCTCAATAGCTGAATGCTATTCTTCTCCTCTATGCTCTATGCTCTCTTGATCATGCTAATGTTACAATGATACATGATGAGGGTGTCTATAGTTGGTTTTCCCTCCTATGCTCTAAACTATCTAATCTGCATTTAAATCTACCTACTCACATTAATTATGTATTAATGCCTTCACCTACTGCAGATGAGAGTGGATTGCTCAAGACCTGTTTACAATATCTAAGTGTTCTTCCTCTTAAATATTACATTAACATCCACACATTTATTTCAAAACATCTCAAAACACTTTTGCAATGCGCTGAAATGCACTGGCGCTTGTCCCAGCTGTCTTCCGCCTCCGTGCTTGCTGTTGTTGGTGATGCTCCTGCATCATACTCTCTCGCTTGAAAAATTTTCATGGGCTCCTGTCCATGAGCTCTCACATGGTTTTCCCATGCTTTTGTATCTCTACTTCATTTTCCTAGTTGGTGTCTTCAATTGGATGTCCCTTCCACTTGATCAAGTATTCAAAATATTCTTTTCTCCTGGTCCTCTTACTGACTCTCTTGTCCAATATTCTCTCCATCTGTGGCTTCTCATCTACAGGCATTTGTTTAGCCCACTAAACTTCTGGTTGTTCACTGTCTGCTCCCACTTCTTTAGCCTTATAAGGGTACAAATCTGATATGTTGAATATCAGAGAAATTCCAATGTCGTCCGGTAATTCAATCTCATATGCATTTGCCCCAAATTTCCTTATGATCTTGCACAATCCAATTTTCTTCATTTTCAATTTATTATATGTTCCCCTCGAGAACCTTTCCTTTCTCAAGTGTGTAAGGATAAAATCACCCACTTCGAACTGAATTTATCTCATGTGTTGATCTTCTCTTCACTTATACTCTTGGCTCGAGTTCTGTAATCGCTCCTTCACTTGCCTGTGAAGTTCCTTCATTGCTTTTGCGAAATCCTCTGCACCAGCACTCCTAGTCACAGTCTGTTCTGAATCTCTCAATTCAGAAACTCCTCTTGGCTGCATCCCATAAACAATTTGAAATGGACTTTGGCCCGTGCTTCTGTTGATTGAATCATTATAGGAAAATTCTGCCTGTGGTAGAATATTGTCCCACTGATTGTGATGTTCAGTCACCAAACTTCTCAGCAAGTCTCCCAAAATTTTGTTCACAACTTTTGTCTATCCATCCATATGAGGATGATAAGATGAACTAAATGACAAGTTTGTTCCCAGATTTTTCCATAAGGTTCTCCAGAAGTGTCCCACAAACTTGGTGTCTTGATCTAAAACTATGCTCCTTGGTAAACCGTGAAGTCGAATGACTTCTTTGAAAAACAGATTCACAATGTGAGTTGCGTCACTGGTTTTCTGACACAGTATGAAGTGTGCCATTTTAGAAAATATATCCACCACTACAAAGATCGAGTTGAACCCTCTTTGTGTTCTCAGCAGCCCCAATATGAAGTCCACGCTTACTGCGTCCCATGGCCTCTTAGGTATGGGTAACGGTTGATATAATCCTCCATTCTACCTCTTTCCTTTTGAATGTTGACAAATTCTGCATATGTCCACGAATATTTTGATGTCTGCTCTCATTCCTGGCCAAAAATATGACTCATTTAACTTTGAAAACATCTTGTCTTGACCGAAATGCCCGACCAATCCTCCACTGTGTTTCTCCTTTAGTAAATTCTCCCTCATGGAGCATTTTGGAATACAAAGTTGATTACCCTTAAATAGTAATCCTTCCTGGATAATGTATTCTGTCCATTGACTTCTGTCCCTAAGAATTGGATTCTCAGCTGCTTCATGTGCCTCTTTGAAGTCTGGATCATCTCTGTACATGTTCCTGAGATCATAAAAACCTAATGTTTTGACTCTGAACTCCTGCAATAGCAAACACTTCCTTCTCAAAGCATCAACAACTTTGTTAGTAGTTCTAGAAATATGCTTAATTACAAAAGTAAAGTTGTGCATGTATTCAACCCATTTAACATGTCTTTGATTCAACTTCTCCTGTTGAGTCACAAATTGCAAGATATGATTGTCACTATATAAGACAAACTCCTTAGGAATCAAATAGTGTCTCCATTTCTTCAATGCCTGAATAATAACATAGAACTCCTTGTCATACATGGAGTATTTTATTTTGGATTCATTCAGCTTCTCGCTGAAGTATACGATCAGTCTGTCTTCTTGACTCAAGACTTCCTCTATTGCAAATCCACTTGCATCACATTTTACCTGAAATGTCTTCTTGAAATCAGACAACACCAAAATTGGTTGTTCTGTAATCTTCTTCTTCAACAAATTGAAGCTTTTCTCTGCTTCTTCCATCCAGTGAAAAGATTTATGTCTTTTCTTCAATGTGTCCATCATTGGTGCGCTAATTCCACTGAAATTCCTAATGAACTTCCTATAGAAACTAGCCAATCCGTGAAAGCTTCGAACCTCAAATACACTCTTTGGTGATGGCCAATTATTAATCACCTCCACTTTATCTGGATTCATCTTCAACTTATCTGTAGAAATAACAAAACCCAAATAAATGAGCTACGTCTTCATGAATGAGGATTTCTTCATATTTATCAGCAACTTCTCTTGCTATAGCCTCTGCATCACTGTAGCCAAATGTTTCATATGCTCTGCCTCTGTTTTACTGAAAATCAGTATGTCATCAAGATATACAATGACAATTTTTTTGATGAAATCCTTCAGGACTTCATTCATCAATCTCATGAAAGTGCTCGGTACGTTTGTTAAGACAAATGGCATAACAAGCCATTCATACAACCCTTCACTGGTCTTGAATGCTATCTTCCATTCATCTCCTTCTCTCATACGAATATGATGATATCCGCTTTTCAAATCAATCTTTGAAAAAAAATTCGCTCCATTCTGTTATCACCCCATAAATTATGGGAATCAACTGATGACTTAGATATTATCTGTATCTAGTGTCTTTATTGACAAATGATTTTTCATTCTGAAAAAGAAAAGAAAAAAGAAAAAAAAAGAAAAGAAAAAAAAAAAAAAAAAAAAAAAGAAAAGAAAAAGAAAAGAGGGCATAAAAGAATTGAAAAGAAAAATCCCCATGCAATAATATTAACTTGGCCATACCTTTCAAGCATGGCCAAGTTCTTTTTAAATTTAATGTTGCTAGAGTAGTGAATAAATCTGACCAGACTGCCTAATCCTGGTCAGATAGCCCTTAGGTTAGAGTAGTGAATAAATATGACCAGACTGTCTAATCCTGGTCAGGTAGCCCTTAGGTAGAGTAATTTCTTAACCCAACAATTTAATCTGGGTTAATTGTCCTAGGAAGATAGGTTAGCATGTAGGTTAGTTTCTTCATTTGCTTCACCACCCATGAAACCAGATTGATTAAATTGCTACACCATGTCTCCATTGCCTAAGAATAGTTTAGATGATGTCCCCTTGGTGGTGTCTATGTGAAAAATTGGGAAAAACCCAAAAAATGCACTTATCCGAAGTTTCCCAACACATTTTTCTCCGCTCTTGGTGTATGCTCCATGCAATTTTCAACGATCCAGATCGTGGCACCCAGATCTATGGCGCACAGAGAATTCTGGACCCCCCCGACCGTTCTACTTTTAATCGAGGGGGGGGGGGGTCTGGAATCGGTAGTAACATTGGTGCACATTTGGACGACCCAGGGAAGGGCACTTAAATCAACGGTCCACAATTGATTCCAGACCCCCCCGTCCGTTCTACCTTTAATGGAAGGGGGGGTCCAGAATGAGTAATAAAGGTCACGCTAAGATCTGTGGCCAGGGAACGGGCGCACAGATCAACGGTCTACAATGGTTTTCGGACCCCCCTCGATGTTCTGCTTTTAACCAAAGGGGGGGTCCGGAATGAATATTCCCTTCAGTGGGCCCCTTGTCACATGTGGCATTATCCTATTGGTCCAGAAGTCCTATCCCTGTTTTCCATCTGACAGCTCTCATCACTCATGTATGTCATCTCCCACTTGTTCCACTTGCTCTCGAAGGTGTCTCATCACATAAATGTTGTCAATCCCTACTGTCAGTACCTAACCCTTTTTCACTCATGAACAACCCCTTATGGCGAATTTTACCTCCAATCACCAGCCTCCATGTCACCTGTCTGTATGCTTTGGCCATCATCACCTACCACCTCATCCCAAGTGGCTCGTTGTCCATTTATTACACGATAACATACCCATTATCCTGTTGACCTGTCTCTCGCGTACAACCGACCCCAGTTTTGAATAAAACTACCGTTATGCCCCTTTCATTCATTATTCTTCCACCGTGCCAGAAAACTTACCTATTATTCCTCCATTTCTTTCCCGTCGCCTTCATCCACAGTCACTCAACCCCACTAACATATTGTTTATTGCAGGTACTGTTGCAGAGATGGCGCCAAAGCCAAGACCAGTGGAAGGAGAAGAGAATCCTTTTCTTCCTCCTCCTGTCGACTTGGACAAAATCCTGTTGGTCGATAAAGATAGATTGATCACAGATACCATTTGTGACTTCGATTTTTCAGACCTCCAGTCATGGCTCCATGAGGTGTTCTTGGACCAGAGCGATGAAATTGGACTCTGGGAGTCCAATTTGCCCCTGTAACTTTTCCCCTAGATACATCACTTTCCTGAATTCGCGCTAAAATTCCAAGCCCACTATATTCTTGACCAAAGGGCCATCGTCTCTTCATCTGGAGACATCCTCTTCTTCATCACTCCTGAAGACATTGACCAGATGATGCAAATTCCCCATGCTGAGTCTGTGTCCCCTTTCAATTTAGAAATCCTCATTGAGTTATATCATAAAAATGACCTTTCCCCAGAGAGATCAGATATTCAATCTTTTCCTCCCCACTTCTCCTCAATTCCCTTCCACAAATCCCCCTTACCCGTCATCCATGTTCTCCACTAAAGGAAACCAAATCATTTCTTCCCTTTGTGCCCTGCTTGGTTACTATTCTGACCAATGGGTAGATGAGCCCATCCTGGGTTTTCTGTCCATTTTCTCAAATGATGAAAAGCCCACAACGCAGTTCAATTATAGCACCTTCCTGGCTGATAATATTCACGAACAGTTCGTGAATTTTGGCACAGAGGGCATGTTCTGATATTCTTCTATACTGGCATACATGTGTGTTTACTTTCAAGCCGACAAATTCAGTTTCTCCATGCAGAAGATGGATGTAGACGGAAGGCCCTAGCCAGTCACAACTTGGACTTCTCTGCTTAAGCATAACTCCACAGAGTATAGTTTCAAGGTTTTCATTGATCTCTTCTATCACCCGATGGTAAACATGCTGAGTGGCAGGCCTGAGCCATGAATAAATGAAGAGGTCCAGAGAATTCTACATCTCTCGGACAATGCAAAGACATGAGACTGGTTCTTGTATCAGAACCACACTGAGATCAGATTTTTCAGGTGCGAATTGGAACCCTACAAGCTGCCAAAGTACGTTTCGGTAAGAATCTTTGCATTAGAGTATATTAGACAAATTATGAATTCAGACGACATTCATTTCGTCTCATTGAAGAAAAAACAACAGTTGCGCATCAAGGGGCAAATAGGTTGTTTTATCTGCAACAGTCGTGGTGGCGGAGAAGAGGCGGACCAGATGCTGAGAGAGATGAAGTTTTTATTAAGCTTCCCATGGCACTATGATCCATGTGGGATCATTTCAGAAATGAGGGTGAGAAATAAGAATATCCCGTATGTGCATGAATCCAAGCCTGAGATAGAAAATTTTGCAAATTAGACAGTATGGGTGCCTGACACCTTAGTCGAAATGGAGCAGCAAGATGAAGTGGAACAATAGGTTCCCTCGACGAGTGTGCCACCCACTACCACACCTCAGGTCCCTAAGGAAAAAATTCCTCGACAAGAGTCGTCTCCACCTGTAACAGAGGTGTCATCAGAAGAGTTCCAGATGCACACCAAGAGGCCAAAGACTGTTTCAACGCCTGGCACGACAGTAGAACAAGAAGTCCCACCTACCATAGTAACTACCACAGGGGTCAAGCCTATCATTCCACTCTTTGGTTCGAGCCAGCATAAGGCAATCACAACAGTAATACCGAAGAAATCCACAGATTTTCCCCTGGATACTCATCCAAGCAGGACTGGGCCCAAGTTGGGCATTTTTGAAAAGTACGAATTGATCAAGAAAAAGAACCAGACCCTCACTAGCAGTACTTACGCCCAGTTCCAGAAGCAGTCATCCACGGCGCAACATAGGATGCTATCTGCATTCGACACTAAAAGAGGCAGGATGCACATGGCCTTTCTACAGGCCCAGGTATCGGATCCCAAAGTGATCTCAAACTACAAGAGGGTCACCTTCGAATTCCAGGCGAAGGACGTGCATCCAGCAGATCAGATAGATCTACACAAACAAACAGGGGAGATGGTTTTTCACACATTGGCACATGCTTCAGCTTCTGCAGCAAAATTTTAGGTATCATTGAACAATGCTCATACATAACTCAACCTGGAGAAAATATCATCTTTTGCAAAAGACAACAGAATCAAGACATTGGAGGAGCTAGTCCTCAAGATTGGCTATGATCCTACAAACGTCAAAGCAACAGAAGAGATGATAAAGAATAAAAATGTAGACATTGCATCCTTAAGAAAACAGCTGAAGCTCCTGCCCACAGAGGACTCACAGGCGAAGGAGATAACAGAGAAGGAAGGTGAGAAGGATGAGATGCTAAAGTTGCTCATGGAGCAGAATGCTAAGCTCAAAGAGATGGAGGCTGAGATGGAGAGGTTACTAAAAGAGAAAAATAAGATGAAACCAATGGAAGTCATTCCATTGAGTGCCATTCCTATCTTAGGAGCAAGCACAACAGCCGTGACAACAATTCCATCTGCAACATCAGTGACACCACCAGAAGGGACAATAGACCTTGCCAAATCCATGGAGAAGATGAACCTACAAGAGACAGAAATCAGTAGACTTAAGAAAGAAGTTGAGAACCTCCAGGAGCTCAAAAATTCCTTCCAGACAAGCCTATCCAAAGAAATGCAGGTAACAGAGAATCTCAGGAAAGAGTTACGGCAGCTCCAAAAGCAAACAATGGCAGGGAAGACTTTGGCTGAGGTCAAAGAGAATGTATGGAAAGACATCACCAAGTCCATAAATGAAATCTGGCCCATGATCCAAATCATGTTTGAACATAATAAGTTGATCCAGAGGAGCAAACAGGCCATTGAGAAAATCAGAGTGGAACTGGGAGACATGCCAACACAAGCAAATGAGATCATCAGGTTCCTGAATTCCAAGACCAGAGAAGAACTTGAAGAACTAAAGATCGAGGACATAACAGAGACTATACTTGAAGTGAAAAGAGTTTTAACCAAGAGAAGTCTAATGCTTCAGCTTGAAGAAAAGGTTCAGGTCATGGACCAAGGAGTACAGAAGTTCTTCAATAAGATTGATGCTCTCCAAAAGAAAGGCCTACCTGGTCTGAAGGTCATTAATGACAAATTGATGACACTCTCGGATTACAAGAAGAGACTGGATGAAGTGGCTAAGGATAGTTCAAAGTTTGCAGGGATACAAGGGAGCATCACTGGCAAAGCATTCATGGATGCCCTGTAGTTGGACATTAGTATCCAACACGAGATTCGATACATATTCCTCATTAAGCCCACATTCGCTAAGTATACAGACATGGATGAAGTGTATCAGAGACTATTCAAAGTTACAGTGCCAAGTCATCTCAGATGGGAAGAACTTTGTGATCTACTCGATTAGCAGATGAGCTGTCCAGGTCCAGTCACCTGTCCAGTCAGAAGAGGTTACACAGGAACCTTGCCAACGACCTACCCCAGAAATTCTGCATGCAGTTGTACCAAGTCATCAAGCAGTTTTGATTAGTTAAATTAGTTATACTAAAAATAGAATGAGCACGTCCTGATCAGTTATGACAGGAACGTTTGTAATTGGAATTATAAATACTTCAACTTTCGAAGTATTGAGGGTTGTTGATTTGCACACCCTATCGCTATCAAACTGTACTATTTTTGAAGAGATCTACCATTAATAAAGAGGAGGCACTTTTACAGGATTCTTGTGTGTATTCACTGGTGATGTTGATTTTCTAAGTTAAATGTTTTTCTTTCTTTGTGATCATATTGTTTTCTGGAACTAATCTTTAAGACTAATGTAATGTTGGAGGATTTATCTTTGATACCCCGGTTTTAGATTCTAAAGATTTGAATGTTTATCCTCTGATATCTTTGATTAAGAAATTCTTAATTGCTTGTTAGTTGAAGTTATCTTTCTTATCTTTTCTTCTGTCCATCATTTAAACTACTAAAAGATCTAGTGAGTATATTATCTCGCCCTGTGAAAGTCTCCTTTGGCGTTTCTGGTTGTATCTCGTATTTAATTAAACACAGACCCCATAGCCCAATGGATGTGTAGATTGTCTCAACTCATTTAAAAACACTTTGATAACAAACCTACAGTTCTCTTTACCTAGCCTAATATTTGAATTAAAAACAAAGCCAAATCATATAGAGAGATCCCTTCTGAAGCTGGAAGGGATAGATCCCAGCTTTAAAAGTGGTTGGATAAAGTTACCTTTGTAGATTTCTTCTTTTTCAACCTCTAGGAAATTTACCAAGTGCTAACATAATGGCGAATCCACTGGGGACGAACTAAAAATTGACAATTTCATGTTTTATTTCCCCTAAAAGAACGTTTGATTCTGGGAAGAAAGTAATGTTAGAGGTTAATCAAACTTTGTAAATATTATTTTCATACTCACAAAATTAAAAAAGTATATATATAAAAACCAAAAATAGTTCTGGCTTCCAATAAAGTTCACACTCGATCTCATCCTGACCCATAACTCTCAATAGTGATAGACAACCCCAAACATTTGCTCAGGCGAAAGGTCTCGGTTGCTGGCTCAGGGAGTCATACTGCCCTGCATAAGTCTCCTTCCTTTTCTGGAGAACCAGATATCTCTCGAAACCTTGATCTTGATACCTTTCCACCTCGAATCCTGGTTAGAAAATGGTTTGAAACTTTTGTGTCTAGACTCATCTTTGCCCAACGGTGTTGCAACCCTGAACCCCCGAAGTCTTGTCTCCCACGACTAAACTACAAATCACTACCTCAGTACCGCCCAGTCCCTCCTCTTCCTCGTCTTCAGTCGCTACCTCTCCGACCATCCAGGTTGTCGTTCCACCTCCTCCACCCATCATGGCAGTGCGATATGATCCTTTGGTGTTGGTTGTGCCACTACATGCCATGCCCCAAGACTACCAAACAAGACTTCCACAGTTCTATGCAACTAGACCTTTAAACGCCCAACAACATGTGGATAAGATGAATGACTATTTCGACTTGCAAGAAGTTGACGAGGCTGACGTTCAAATGCGACTATTTGCCCAGAGTCTAACAGGAGACGTCAAGAAATGGTTCAAAGCTTTACCTGCCGCCTCAGTTCCTGACCTTGTTGCGTTCCAAAGAAGTTTTCTTGACAGATGGGAGGTAAAGAAAAATTCTCTCCAAATACTGTCAAAATACGAGAATATAAAAAGAAATCAAGGTGAGACAGTACAATATTATTGCACCCATTTTAACAACTTGTACAATGCAATCCCAACTGAAATCAAACCTCCACAGGGTTTGGCATTGATTAAATTCCCTGATGGATTTGATGCTAACATGTCTTACCAATTAAGAGAAAGAAATGTTTCCACCCTAGAGGACATGCAAAAAAGTGCTATTAGTGTGGAGGCCAATATGTTGGTGAAAAGGGCCCGTCAGAGGTCAGAAAGGAGAGTCACGATCAAAGAAGAACCTTCCACGTCAACCACTGATTCCAAATGGGATTCTATGGTCAGAAATTTGGAACTATTGCTGGAAAGAGTGAATGTGTTAGACAGAAGTCCTCCGAGAGACAACACACCTGGACCTCTGATTCGAAATCCCAATTTTAGGAGAAATCCTCCTCAGATCAGACAGAGAGATCCTCAGGATCAAAGAGAGCAGAGGGGCCCAGATCAGCAGATTAGACCTCCCCTGCAAGAAAACTACACTGATGAAGGGGGAGAAGTGATTGAGGAATTGGAGGACACACACATCAACCTTATGGGCATTCATGACAACGAGGCCATTTTCCTTACTCAAGAAGAGCAAGAACTCTTTCTGCTAAATCAAACAAAGGTAAGTGAAGAAGCCGAAGATGCAGAACAATAGGCCTTTGAGAATGCTATTCTGGAGGTACACCGACAGTATAATCTGCATAGAAAGAAGACAAAAGGGAGTTCGAAGACAGAAGGGACTTCTTCCAAGAATACGACCGAAACACAGAAGACAGTCGAAAACAAGAAAACCCCTGAGCCTTCTACTGAGAAGACTTCTGAGAAGACTACTGCCGAGAAGATTTCTGAGAAGAGTAAAGTCGATGCTCCTTTGAAGAAAAACATCACCATTATGAAAAGACCATCACAACCTGATGCTTCACATGTTAACCCGCCGAGTACTTCCGAGCCGAAGAACATGGCAGACAAATCAGAACTGATGAGCCAAGGCAGAGCTATTACACCCTTTAGCCTTGAAGGGGAATTAGCAAAAATAAAAATTCCGATCCCACTTACAGAGTTGATGAATAGAGACGGGTATCGTTCACAGGTAATAAAAGCACTGACCATTGAGCCTGACATAGGCACTAAGGCCTTGACTATTGGATCAGTGACTCATTCAGACACTGTGAACCTTACTGACGATCATCCCAAACTTCTCTTCGGACCTGAAGTAGACGGTCGAGACGATACCGGTGATGTAGCTCCCTTTTACATCAATTTAAACATACATGACTTGATATTGCATAATGCTATGCTGGACTCAGGTGCCTCACATAATTTGATGCCCAAAGTAGTAATGGAAAAACTGGGACTGGAGGTCACCAGACTATACAAGGATTTACATTCATTTGACTCCAGCAAAGTCAAATGTATTGGTTTGATCAAGGACCTATGCATCACCCTGGTTTAGATCCCTTCAAAAAGCATGGTAATGGACGTGGTGGTTGCAGACATCCCGCCTAAGTATGGAATG
>JZKD02S1119601.1:76821-95404 GCA_000966675.3 Picea glauca | reverse complement strand
TCTTCAAACCTTCCTTGGAAACCACAATACCCAAGTATACAATTTTATTTTGGAAAAGCATACACTTCTTTATATTTATCAGCGATGCCTCCTCTTGCAATCATTGTAACACCTTCTTCACATGCTCCAGATGTTCCTCTTTTATCCTGCTGAAAATAAGAATGTCATCTAAATATACAACAACAAAGTTTCCCAAAAATAGTTTCAGAACTTCGTTCATTAGCCTCATGAATGTGCTAGGTGCATTAGTGAAACTGAAGGGAATAACTAACCACTCGAACAACCCATATTTTGTCCTGAACGTTGTCTTCCATTCATCACCTTCCCTTATCCAGATTTGATGATAACTACTCTTCAAATCAATCTTCATGAAGTACTCAGTTCCACTCAAACAGTCCATAAGATCATCCATTCTCAGTAAAAGAAACATTTACTTTATGGTTATTTTATTAATAGCTCACGAATATGTACACATCCGCCACTCACGATTCTTTTTCGGTGTCAAAACTGTTGGTACTTCACAAGGACTCAAAGTTTCTCGAATTAACCCTTTGTCAAGTAACTCTTGTACTTGTCTATTTACCTCTTCACTCTCTACTGGAGTTATTCGGTAAGGTTCTTTTGTGTTACCACATAGAATTTGGACTAGATATTTGGTTATTTTTATGTTCTATTTTGCAGCACTGTGAATTAGGATATTTTGCAGCACTAACTTCCTCAAGCACCAAGTTTCAACATTTTTTATGAAGCAAGAGCACTTGATCCTGCATATGAGCCCAATAACACATTATTAATTCGTTCCTATCATTACCTTTTTGTCATGCAAAAGGATTTTAAATTTATCCTAGATTGACGCTGCAAAAAAATCATTTTCAGATCGGCACTATGGAAATTGCTGCTGAATGTGCTGTGAAATGTACTGCAAAAACTCTGTTCGAGGACTGTTGAACTGGTATTTTTGACCAGTTGACTTCTAGGAGGATTTTCGGGTGAACCAAGATGAATTTTAAAAATTCAAAGGAGGTTATTGTCAATCATGGACCCAATAAAGTTAACCTTTTTCATTTTTCCCACAGGTGTCACGGATTCAGAGATTCGAAGGAATCTTTGAGCCCTATTTTTCAGTTTTCATGATTTTCTTGTTTGAGACATGTTTTTGCGACACGTATTCTAGCCAGATGGATATGAATTTCAAGAAACCGAGAGAGGTTTTTCTTGGAAACGAGCTTATATACAAAAACCGTTCTCATATTTTAAACATATTGTATATTTTTATAATTACAAGTGGCATTTTGAAACCTATTTTTCATAATTTTGCCTTCTGAAAAGAAGGAAAACAGTTAAAACGTGTCATTTTTTTATTGTAATTGTTTCTATTATGGGAAAGAGGATGGAATTCAAATTGTAATTCTATCATCCCTATCTAGGCTATAAGATAGGCATAAGAATTCATTATGGAGGTTGTTCTGGGAGCTGCCTGGGCTCTACTCAACTTCAGGAAGGGAAACCCCTGCAAATGTAATGAAGGCCATGTCTATTTCTTTGTGAGATTAATAAAACAAGCCTGCTTATGGCATGAGATTTATCACGATGCTTATTTTCAACCTATCTCTTCCCTATTTTATTTTTTTATCTTACAACAGCTTTCTAAGAGCAGTGTGACTGGAATTCATCCTTGTTTGGTGCTCCTTTCACTATAGAATATGCTTGTTGTTTGTTTTCGATTCCCTATTCCATAGTTCATCCATTGCTAGATGATCTGCTTCAGCTATCAGTTTTATTTTTTGGTTCTTTTGCAAATTCATATGGAGATTCATCCATTGTTAGGTGACTCTTGTGTAGTTGAATTTGTTAATATGTTCAATGGTTTTCTTCACATAATTCATCCATCATTCAGTGCTCTGTTAGGTAGCCATCCTCCTATTTCATCCCTCTAAAAGTTTCCATGAGAGATTCATCCTTTTCTATATGCCACTCATTACAGTGGGCTTCCTCCTCTCTCTGGATGCCATTTTTTACCTCAACTTGTTGAACATGGTGCCTACTTTGCCTTAGTTTTATAGGGAGGCTTTTAGTCTGTATTAAGTTGTAAACGATTGAGATTATTTCCTTGAATCCATTGCCCAATGGTTTATCTCCCTTCCTTTTCCTCTCAACCACCAACCTTTATAAAAACAAAATTATTCTTATTATAAATATGACCTTCTTAGTGTAATTGTTGAATATCCTCGAGTGTGAAATCCTTTTGGCTATTGAGAGAGCCCTCTCTGATTGTATAAGGTCAGAATACATTCTAAAGTAGGCTGAAATGGTTACCTTTGGGATTTCATAAAAAAACCATAGGAAAATCACAGAGTGATAACAATTTGTTTGGAAAACTTGACCCTGGTATCAGGTCGATCTAGTGTGAGAGGCCTCTCAATGGGGGTAATCTATCTGGTAAATCATCTACTACAATTTACTTAAAATCCATCAACAAGTGTTGAATATCGGATGATATAAAATCCCTTTTCTCTATCTCCTTAATCCTTTTTGGTATTATATCCAAACAACAACCATTATTTTTCTACTCTCTTAGAAACTCCTTAGTAGAACATAACATGATTCAACTGTTATTGCCATGCACATTCTTATTGTTATTGTCATTCATAACTTCTTTGTTATTGTTGTTCATTCCCTTGTTGTTGTTACTATCCATATTATTTTCTGACATTGGTACCAACTTATAACGTTGACCATCCTTGACAAATTCATATGAATTATCTACGCCATCATGGAATACCTTTATGTCAAACATCCATGGTTTCCCAAACAATACATTACATGCATCCATCTCTATCACGTCGCACAAAACTTGTTCACTGAAACTTATAATATGGAAACTCGATAAGCATTGTTCAATCAAAGTCACCTATTGTCCCTTTTGTAACCATGAAAATCAATAGGGATTTGGGTGTGGAATTCCTTTCAACTTCTATTTCCCCATGACTTCAACAGATACCAATTTTTTTGTACTCCCTCCATCTATGACTAGATGACAACACTTATCGTGAATTTTACATTTAGTCTTGAAAACTCTTTTTCTTTGTTCAGATTTTGTTGCTTCCTTTGTCTCAGGCTTGAGTAATACTCTTCTCAACATCAGGTTTTCTCCTTGTTCTTGTTGGAGTACTTCCACATTCCCACCAATAGCTGCTACCTCATCTTCTTGCGTGACTTGCGTCCTAGATTCATTTCTTATTGCTACGTTTTTCCTCTCTGGACATTCGGATCTGCTTTGTGTCCCTCTACTCCACAATTATAACATGTAATTACATACTTATAGTGGCCAAAACCTCTTCCTCTTCCACTGCTTCCTCCTCCTCTTGTATGTTTACTATTGGTCACCTCATCCTCCTTCTCATTGTCTTTAACAACACTTTCTCTACCTCTGCCTCTGCCTCTAGTTCCTTTTCCCCGAAACTTATGTTGTATTCTTCTGTCAATATTTTCTTCCACCTTCAAAGAAATCTAGTAGGCTTCGTCTACACTTCAAAAGTAATGTATACTCATCTCATCTCGAATATGGTACTTCAATCCATTTATGTATATTTCCACTCTCTGATACTATGGATCTTTCATCCCTGACCTGAGTGACAACCTGAATAGTTATTTTGTATATTCACACATAGATGTCTCCTTCTACCTAAGATTTTGTACTTGTTTACATAAGTTCTGTTGGTAGTCAACAGGTAGAAATTTCTCTTTGATATTACTAACCATATTCTTCCAAGTTTTAATATTCTCTAATCTATGATCTACTCTATCCTTCTACAACATATCCCACCAAAGTGCAGCATGTGATTTCACCTTTGTAATGGAAAAATGAACATGATTTGGATCCTAAACATTCTCATACTCGAATTATCTTTCGATCTCGCCTATCTAGTCTATAATAGTTTTAGCCTTCAAACTACCATCATAAAATAAAAATTCAAGCCTCACACTACTTCTGTTACTCAAGAAGGATATCAAATG
The DNA here is from genome assembly GCA_000966675.3 of Picea glauca. Taxonomy (NCBI): domain Eukaryota; kingdom Viridiplantae; phylum Streptophyta; class Pinopsida; order Pinales; family Pinaceae; genus Picea; species Picea glauca. Next base: position 91,387 of record JZKD02S1119601.1, on the reverse strand, counting down.
CATTGTTGGGTCTCCTTCCTCATCAATTTGTTCAACTTCAACCTCTTCTTCAAATTTAGAGTCTAACTCAACTTCTCCATTTCTTCTATTCTCCGAATCTTCTGTTCTTATTATTAATTCTTCAAGTTCTGTATTTCTTGCACCTCCTTACCTCCAAGCATTATACTCTAACAAATCAGGAACCTCAACCAACTCTGATACCACTTGGTGCATCTCACAAACCTGAAGTAATTCTAATTCCTACAGGACTATGCTTTTCCTTCATAATAAAAAATGGAACTCATATTCAAACACGAAACAAAAAAATCATTTATTGTTGTTAAGACTGAAATAGAATAAATTTAAATACAACCACAAGAACACAAAAACGTTATGAATCCTTGCTTTTATTATTAATTTCAAAATGCCTCTTATTACATTGTAATTGAGCAATACATCTTTTCTCACCAGACTAGAACCGATTTGTTGTGTTGTTCTTCTGTAGATTGTATTATGTTCTCGATCTCCTTCTTGGTGGTTTTATTATTTATTTTCCCCTTCTCTTTATGTTTTTTGTGTCAGCTGATTTGTTTCCTCTTCCATTGGGAAGGTGAATAATCATACCTATTCATTGGCTAGACATTTTCCAATTCGGTTTTGTTTCCTCTTCTCTCACTAATGATTTCCACTTGGAATTTAATCTTCATGAGCTACGTGTGATGAATTGAAATCAACACGTTGAGTTGTAGCATAAAGTTTCAAGGGAAAATCATGTAGCGTGGAGTCACAACATAGGAGTTGCAGCGATTTGCAGCACCAATCCTGTAGCGTGGAGTTGCAACATAGGAGTTGCAGTGAGCTGCAACACCAATCCTATTGCATGGAGTTGTAGCAAGTTGCAGCACCAATCCTGTATCATGGAGTTGCAACACTATCAATTTTTAACAAGGAGTAACAACATGAGATGCTGAGTAGAGTTTCAACCATCCTTATTCGTCATAAATTAACTTGTACAAAATTTGAAATGTTTTTGGGTGATCCAGATTTCCCAGAACCAAAGATGATCCTCCATCAAAGAGGAAGAGGACAAAAAGAGGCAGAGGTAGAGGAAGAGGTAATATGTCTTGGACTAAGAAAGATTCCAAAGAATAAGAACATCAATTTGAATCACCTGGAAGAGGAAGAGGTAAGAAAAAAATAGTAACTTGATTTCGTTGTAATAAGCTTGGATATTACGCCTCTGATTGTTGTATTCCTTATGAGAAGTTACCTAAAAAGAAATGATCTTCTTCCTCACAATATGCAAATACAAATGAGAATGAAAACTATGAATATGTTTTTACAACACTTCAATAGACAAAAAAAGAAAACTCTTTCAAAAGTGATTTTGAGGATAACTGGATCATGGATACTGGTGCAACTCTACGTATGACATACATGAAAGATTTATTTTGGACTTATCAAGATTGTAATTTGATTTCATTATTTCTAGAATATTACACCAATCATATACCATAGGGAAAAGGTTTTGTAAATATGTTTTTACCAGGAATTAGGGAAAGTATCATCTCAAATGTTTGGTATGTTCCCTCTTTTAAGAAGAATTTGTTGTCCTTGATAATGATCCTCGAGTAAGGACATCAAATTGTAATTGAATATGGAGTTAATAAAGTTAACTCAATCGAGGACAATTATAAAACATTGATGATAGGATATGAGGATGGACAAATTCTTCGAATGAAGTGCACAATCATTCCAAGAATGTAAGATTTTTCAGGATCAACAGAGACAGGTATTACACCCATTTGATTATGACATGTTTTTTTTGGACACTTGAATGATGATAGTCTTGTTCAGCTTCAACAACAAGGAATAGTAAAGGGACTGCTCACATTCTAAAAGGAAAATGCAAGATGCCAAGCTTGCATTTATGGAAAACAAAAGAGGTTATCATTTCCCACATCTTGGAGGGAAAACAGGAGGTTACAACTTGATCACAGTGATATATGTGGACCTTTGGATACTTCACTTGGGGGAAGGAAGTATTTTGTATTTTTTATTAATGACTTCAACAGGATGGTTTGGGTGTAATTTTTAAAGGAAAAAATAGAAGCATTAAAACAGTTTCAGTCATTTCAAAACTTGGTTGAAACTTTAATTGGAGAGAAAATCACCACTTTGTGTATGGATAATGGAGGACAATTCACTTCAAGTGAATTTGATATATATATCCAAGAAAAAGGAATCAGAAGGCAGTTGACTAAATCCTTTACTCCACAACAAAATGGAGTAATTGAACAAATGAATCAAACATTAATGGGCATGGCTAGAGAAATGTTGTTCTTCAAAGGGTTAAGTTCAAGTTATTGGGTTGAGGTTGTACATACAACAATCTACTTGAGGAATCAGTCTCCATCTTCATATTTAGATGGAATGACTACTTATGAAGCATAGTATGGGTTTGAGCCCATGATAAATCATCTTAGAGTTTTGGATCAGTATTTTATGCACTTATTCCAAAATAAAAAAGAACAAAGTTAGATTCCAGGAGCATGAAATGCATTATAGTTGGGTATTTTGAACAAAAAAAGGGATATCGGCTTTTATCATGCATAAATTGTTTTGTCAATATTGATGTTGTTTTTCCTGAAACAAAAAGTCTAAGTGCAGATGAAATTGAGAAACAACTTAGTCAATTAGAGAAAAAGTCACTAAGGAACATCAAAGGTTGCAATCCAAAAATAAATCAAAGGATGATCAATGGTTTTAAATGGATTGGACATCAGACGAACAGGTGGAAGGTGAAAAATCAACAAATTCTTCACAAGTTAACTTAGAATATTCAACTCAAGTTAACATTGATAATGATTCTTTGGATGGTAACTTATTTCCATTTGCAGTTGCACACAAGACTCCAAAGTGGGCAACTCAAGCTCTTAAGGAAGTTAGGTCTGATAAAAAACATAAAACATGTACAAGGAGTCAATAGAATTTTGGTTCTCTCAATTTTTCTCTTACTGCTATTGATCCATCCACTTTTGCAAAGGCGATAGAATATAGTGAATGGAGGAAGGAAATGTAGTGTGAATATGGTGCAGTAATTAAAAATCAGACTTGGAAAATTGTTGAATGTTTGAAGGATGTTAAACTCATTGGTTGTAAGTGGGTTTACAAGATAAAATATAAGGAAAATGGTGAAATTGATAAGTATAAGGAAATATTGGTTGCAAAGGGATTTGCCCAAAAAGAAGGTATTGATTATGAAGAAACCTTCTCTCCAACAACCAAGTGGAACACTATCAGGGTTGTGTTTCCTTTAGTTGCACAAAATGGATGGAAAGTGCACCAAATGGATGTGAAAAGTTCCATTCTGAATGGTGACCTATAGGAGGATGTATATATTCTCCAACCCCCTGGTTTTGAAATTTCAAGACAAGAAGAGAAAGTTTGTAAATTGGTTAAGGCATTGTATGGGTTGAAACAAGCACCTAGGGCTTGGTACACTAAAATGGATGCCTACCTAAAAAAAGTTGGTTTTCTTCAAAGTGAATCAAATGACACTTTGTATGTTTTAGTTCAAGGAAGTAATTTGACAATTTTGGTAATGTATGCCGATGATTTGCTTGTAATAGGTAATAATAATGACCATATTTCTCAGGTAAATATAGAACTTCTAACAAGTTTTGAAACGACAGATTTGGGATTCCTCCATGACTATCTTGGAGTTGAATTAATGAAACAAGAAAGAAGCATTTTTATTTCCCAAAATAAGTATGTTTCGGAAATATTAAAGAAATTTGGAATGGAGGATTGAAAACTAGCTATCACCCCCTTGGAGCTAAACTTAAAACTTTCTAAGTTTGAAGGGGGGGAACGTGTCAGCAGTTCTAGGTATTGACAGTTAATTGGAAGTTTAATATATCTGGAAAATACTCGTCCGGACTTGTCTTTTTTAGTCAACGTCCTTTCTAGGTATATGCAAGAACCAAGCGAAAGTCATTGGAATGCAACAAAAAAGGTACTTAGATATCTTCAAGGAACAAAATATTGTGGACTTGAATATAAAAGGACTACAAATTTTAGACTTGTTGGCTACTCATGTGCATATTTTTCTAGAGATGTTGATGACAAAGCTTCTACTTTGGGTTATTTAATGAGCATGGGATCAGTTGTTGTATCCTAGAGTTGTAAGAAACATGCCACAGTTGCAAATTCAACAATAGAAGTTGAATATATCTCAACTTGGGAAGCAACATGTGAAACAATATGGTTGTGAATAATTTTGCAGGACCTTAAAGTTTTTCGAAATGAAGCTACTTCCTTATTCATCGACAGTCAATCAATGACAAAGTTAGCCAAAAATCTAGTTTTTCATTCGAAGACAAAACATTTTGATACAAAGTACCATTATCTGTGAACTCTCATCATCAATGGAATCACCAAACCAACTTATTGTCCAATGGAGGATGAAATTACTAACATTTTCACTAAGTCTCTTGGAAGAATTAAGTTCACTAAGTTCAAAGATGAACTTGGCATTCTTTTCAAATATATTTTGGATCAAAGGGGGTATTGTTAGGGATTCTGGTCCAAAATACGTGTTAGTGAATAAATATTTTATTTAATAAAACACTAATGTAAAGGATACCTTCACGCTCACATGAGGTGTCCAAGTTAGTTTTAGTCAGTTGTAGTTAGTTCTAGTTAACGATCTTTTTTGGTTATAATGTTTTGGGTATTTAAACCCATTTTTTATTCCATGTGAGGTGGATTTTGACCCATAGCCATCATGTTTCTCAGTTGTTATATTTTTTCCCTGATTAATAAAATTGTGTTTGAGGACACTTTTGACAGTTCTGAGGAAAATTTCACACTAAATCGTTTATCAATTTAGGGATTTGAATCCATTTCATAATTTCCCCCCAAATCCATCACAAAACAAAATCCTTAACAAAAATTTTTACCAAATTTGCATTGGTTCTTGGCCCACATGGGTCTAGTGTTGAACCAAAATCTATGATACCAATCTATAACGTCCCCCATCTTAGTTGAGGAATATTACTCAGTCGAAAAAACATATTAATAATTTTTTTCTACTAACTAAATTCCTTTAGATTATCAGCTATGAACTACACATAGATTTAACTATTTCCTGATACCATTAACTACCTGTATCTACAACATGCTAAAATTGACATGAATGTAGTTTAAATAGCACAAAATAGTAGCATACAAATCAATCTCATACACATAGCTCATGCACATCAATTAAAACTCATAATGAAACATAGGAACAAGACAAAACACTGATATTTTAAAATACTTGTGTAACTAGATGCTTGGGATGGGCATTCCACCCAACAATAGACTTGTTGTTCCAAATCTCAACAACAAGTCACCCCCGAGCTTGGGATAGTGACCCATATAAGAGAGTGGTCTCTCATTGTCCACTCATAGCTCATAAAATCCCACAATCAACCAATAGCGATTGGAATTTCACTGACTTTCACCTTGGAGGAGTCAACGGAGCATGGTGTGGGAACTCACGATATGCGAGATTAGGAAAAGATATGGACTGTCGAATCATCAAGATCGTGGACCGTTGATCAGGCATGAAAAAGGCCCGTGAAGTTGTGAAATCGTGATAATATCTAGACTGTTGGTTCCATAGGACACATGGCAAAAGATCATTGTTTCCCTGATTGGAAAGTCAAAGGAGAAAAGTGCTCGTTTGATTGGCGAGTGGTCATATCTCATGGTCACATTGTCGAGAGCTGGAGAGCAGAGCTAGAGAAGCCAAGCTCTATTTTGGATTTCATGACATGGAGAGTCGAGAGGACTCATCACAGAATACCTAATATGCGAAAGTGCAAAATGCATTTTCGAATAAGGATGTGGTCACAACCAGTGGTTACATCTGTGGAAGATGGAGGAAGAAGCTAGTGGTGTTAAGCTCCATCTTGGAGTCTTGGCGATCATGAATTGGAGTATCGATATCCTTCATCACAGGAATCGTGATATGTGATATCACGATGAGATCTGGACCGTTGGATCATTGGAGATATCGACCGTTGATCAGGCTCGATAAAGTTCATAAGTTCACGAAATATGAAGCGCCTTTTGGTGCAGCCTGTGGTCACTGCCAGTCGTCACCTGAGGGGAAGAAGCTAGTGGTGCTAAGCTACATCTCAGAGTTTCAGTGATTACGACTTGGATTGTCAAGACCCTTCATCAAAGGAATGTCGAGATGCGAAATCACGAAATTCAAATTTTGTTTAGCGCTCGTTCGCAGCTAGTGGGCATATGAGATAAACGCAAAATCTTACAGATTTAATCCAATGGTGTTGGTTAATTGGAAACTTGATCGAAGGGTTACTATTTCACCTCACAGGTAATCGATCAGTTACAATTCAGTTAGCAGAACTGAATCATGATTCTTGGACGGTTGGTGATTCAGTAGTTGATGCGTTTTCTTGGAGATTCAAGGTGTAACTGAAAGGTGGTATAGTATAAAATGGAGATGCAATGACTGTGGAAGGTTGGTCATTCTGAATGAAAAATGAGTTGAACTGTAAGAAAGGCAAAATTACAGTATGCGCAGTGTGAGACCGACAATATGCACAGTGTGAGATAAAACTCAGAGATGAGTAACATATGAGGAATAGACAGAAGCAAGAGCAGAATTGCAGAACAGCTTGAAGCAGAGCAGAATTGCAGAACAGACAGAGGAAGAGAAGAATTGTAGAACAGTTAGAAGAATACTATATTTATAGAACAGAGAAGAAGTGGTAAGAATTGATTTATTTGTGTTGTTGGTTATTCAATCATTTATTTATAATCAGGGAGGAAGGGTGTTGCTAGGGAGGACTATTGTCCTCAGAGATTCAAGTGGGTGCCTGAATATAGGGAGTTGTATCTTCCATTTGGTTGCAGCTAGAGAAACCAGGATGGCAGGGTGGTGCATGGGAGAACATTGGTTCTCTGATATACAGGTCGGTGCCTATGTAACTGGAAGTTGGTGCTTCCATCCAGTTGGTGTTGGAACTCTTAGGAAGTTGGTGCTTCCATCAAGTTGGTGCTGGAACTCTTATGGAGTTGGTGCTTCCTTCTAGTCACTGCTAGAGAAACTAGAGAGTTGGTGCTATCAACAAGTTGGAGCTTGTAAAACAGAGGTAGTAGCCTCACTTTGAGTTGGTGCTCAAACATATATGATGTTCATAACTTAAAAGACTACCTATCATTTCAAAGAAGAAGAGGTTTTCTCCCTTTATGGGTTTCCTCGTGAAAAATTTGTCTCTATGTATATCTTATGTGTGATTGATGCTCATTGTTTATGTTGTTCATATGATGTATAATATTGATGGTCACGTGATTAAAGATTAAAAATGGTTTAATAGACTTAAGATTGTTTAAGCACAATAACAACTGATTCAGCCCCCCCTCTCAGTTGTCTTAGTAATTTCAACACAAGGAGGTATCATACATCAATTTGATATCTAACTACATCGTGACCTTAAATTTGATTATTATTACAAAATAACCTCATTTTAAGTTTAATAAAATTTACACACTTACTTAATGTATTATTTAAATTTAACCAAAAAAAAACCACTCCAGATCAATCATTTTTTTTTCTCTAAGAATTTGCATATATTTTAAGTGCTTCTCGTCTAACATCAAGATATAGAGATAATTTGGAGTACCCTTTATGGCCTGAGATTCATCATGATGCTTATGTTCAACTTGTCTCTTCCTTGTTTTATTTGTTATCTTACAACAACTTTCTAAGAGAAGTGTGACTAGAATTCATCCTTGTTTGGTGCTCCTTTCACTACATAATATGCTTGTTGTGTGTTTTTGATTCTCTATTCCAGAATTCATCCATTGCTAGATGATCTGCTTCAACTATTAGATTTATTTGTTTGTTCTTTTGCAAATTCATATAGAGATTCATCCATTGTTAGGTGACTCTTGTGTAGTTGAATTTGTTAATATGTTCAATGGTTTTCCTCACAGAATTCATCCATCGTTGGGTTCTCTATTAGGTAGCCATCCTCTTGTTTCATTCCTCTAAAAGTTTCCATGAGAGATTCATCCTTTGCTAGATGCCTCTCACTATAGTGGGCTTCCTCCTCTCTCTGGATGCCATTTTATTACCTCAACTTGTTGAACATGGTGCCCACTTTGCCTCAACTTTACATGGAGGCTTTCAGTCTATGTTAAGTTGTAAACCATTGAGATTATTTCCCTGAATCCATTGCCCAATGGTTCAGCTCCCTTCCTTGTCCTCTTAACCACCAACCTTTATAAAAAAACAATTGTTCTTATTATAAATATGACCTTCTGAGTGTAATTGTTGAATATCCTCAAGTGTGAAATCCTTTTGGCTATTGAGAGAGCCCTCTTTTATTGTATAAGATCAGAATACATTCTAAAGTAGGTTGAAATGGTTACCTTTGGGATTTCCTACAACAACCATAGGAAAATTAGAGAGTGATAACAATTTGTTTGGAAAACTTGACACTGGTATCAGGTCGATCTGGTGTGAGATGCCTCTCAATGGGGGTAATCCTGCTGGTAAATCATCTACTACAATTTACCTAAAATTAGTCAACAAGTGTTGAATCTCGGCTGATATAAAATCCCTTTTCTCTGTCTCCTTAATCCTTTTTGGTATTGTATCAAAACAATAACCATTATGTTTCTACTCTCTTATAAACTCCTTAGTAGAACATAACATGATTCAACTGTTATTGCCATGCATATTCTTGTTGTTATTTTCATTCATAACTTCATTGCTACTGTTTTTCATCCCCTTGTTGTTGTTACTATCCATATTATTTTCTGACATTGGTACCAACTTATAACGTTGACCATCCTTGACAAATTCATATGAATTCTCTCTTCCATCATGGAATAACTTTCTGTCGAACATCCATGGTTTCCCAAGCACTACATTACATGCATCCATCTCTATCACATCAAAAAAAACTTGTTCACTGAAACTTATAATATGGAAACTCAATAAACATTATTCAATCAAAGTCACCTATTTTCCATTTTGTAACCATTAAAATCAATAGGGATTTGGGTGTGGAATTCCTTTCAACTTCAATTTCCCCATGACTTCAGCGAATACCAATTTTTTTGTACTCTTGCCATCTATGACTAGATGACAACACTTATAGCAAATTTCACATTTAGTCTTGAACACTGTCTTTCTTTGTTCAGGTTTTGTTGCTTCCTTTGTCTCAGGCTTGAGTAATACTCTTCTCAACATCAGGTTTTCTCCTTGTTCTTGTTGGAGTACTTCCACATTCCCACCAATAGCTGCTACCTCATCTTCTTGCGTGACTTGCGTCCTAGATTCATTTCTTCTTGCTAAGTTTTTCCTCTCAGGACATTCTGATCTACTTTGTGTCCCTGTACTCCACAATTATAACATGTAATTACATACTTACAATGGCCAAAACCTATGCCTCTTCCAGTGCTTCCTCCTCCTCTTGTATGTTTACTATTGGTCACCTCATCCTCCTTCTCATTGTCTTTAACAACACTTGCTCCACCTCTGCCTCTAGTTCCTTTCCCCCGAAACTTTTGTTGTATTCTTTTGTCAATATTTTCTTCCACCTTCAAAGCAACCTAGTAGGCTTTGTCTACACTTCGAAAGTAATGTATACTCATCTCATCTCGAATATGGTACTTCAATCCATTTATGTATATTTCCACTCTCTAGTACTATGGATATTTCATTCCTGACCTGAGTGACAACATGAATAGTTATTTTGTATATTCACACAAAGATGTCTCCTTCTGCCTGAGATTTTGTACTTGTTTACATAAGTTCTGATGGTAGTCAACGGGTAGAAATTTCTCTTTGATGTTACTAACCATCTTCTTCCAAGTTTTAATATTCTCAAATCTATGATCTACTCAATCCTTCTGCAGCACATCTCACCAAATTGCAGCATGTGATTTCACCTTCGTAATGGAAAAATGAACACGATTTGGATTCTGAACATTCTCATACTCAAAGTATCTTTCGATCTCACCTATCCAGTATATAATAGTTTTATCCTTCAAACTACCATCATAGCACAAATATTCAACCCTCACACTACCTCTGTTACTCAAGAAGGATATCAAATGCATTGTTGGGTCTCCTTCCTCATCATTTTGTTCAACTTCAACCTCTTCTTCAGATTTAGAATCTAACTCAACTTCTCCATTTCTTCTATTCTCCAACTCTTCTATTCTTATTATTAATTCTTCAAGTTCCCTATTTCTTTCACCTCCTCGTGTTGCTCCTGCTCTTCATGGTGGCATCCTTATGATTTTTCTTACATCCATCACTCAGGCCAATGTTCACAGGCCTTACCTCCAGGCATTGTACTCTCACAACTCAGGAACCTGAACAAACTCCGATGCCACTTGGTGCATCTCACAAACCTAAAGTAATTCTAATGCCTACAAGACTATCCTTTTCCTTCAGAATGAAAAATGGAACTCATATTCAAACATGAAACAAAAAATTCATTTATTGTTGTTAAGACTGAAATAGAACAAATTTAACTACAACCACACGAACACAAAAAGGTTATGAATCCTTGCTTTTATTATTGATTTCAGAATGCCTCTTATTACAATGTAATTGAGCAATACATCTTTTCTCACCAGACTAGAACCGATTTGTTGTGTTGTTCTTCTGTAGATTGTATTCTCTTCTCGATCTCATTCTTGGTGGTTTTCATAGTTATTTGCCCCTTCTCTTTATGTTGTTTGTGTCAGTTGATTTGTTTCCTCTTCCATTGGTAAGGTGAATAATCATACCTATTCATTGGCTAGATGTTTTTCAATTCGGTTTTGTTTCCTCTTCCCTCACCAATGATTTCCACTTGGCATTTAATCTTCATGAGCTACGTGGGATGAATTGGAATCAACACGTTGAGTTGTAGCATAAAGTTTATGTGGAAAATCATGTAGCATGGAGTCACAGCATAGGAGTTGCAGCGATTTGCAGCACTAATCCTGTAGCGTGGAGTTGCAACATAGGAGTTGCAGTGAGTTGCAGCACCAATCCTATAGCGTGGAGTTACAGGAAGTTGCAACACCAATCCTGTAGCATGGAGTTGCAACACTGCCCATTTTTAGCAAGGAGTAACAACATGAGATGTTGAGTAGAGTTTCAACCATCCTTATTCGTCTTAAATTAACTTGTACAAAATTTGAAATGTTTTTGGGTGATGAAAATTTCCACAAACCAAAGATGATCCTCCATAAAAGAGGAAGAGGACAAAACAGAGGCAGAGGCAGAGGAAGAGGTAATATGGCTTGGACTAAGAAAGATTCCAAAGAATAAGAACATCAATTTGAATCACCTGCAAGAGGAAGAGGTAAGAAAAAAACAGTAACTTGATTTCATTGTAATAAGCTTGGATATTACACCTCTGATTGTTGTATTCCTTATGAGAAGTTACCTAAAAAGAAATGATGTTTTTCCTCACAATATGCAAATACAAATGAGAATGAAAACTATGAATATGTTTTTACAACACTCCAATAGACAAAAAAAACAAACTCTTTCAAAAGTGATTTTGAGGATAACTGGATCATGGATACTGGTGCAACTCAACGTATGACATACATGAAAGATTTATTTTGGACTTATCAAGATTGTAATTTGAATTCATTATTTCTAGAATATTACACCAATCATATACCATAGGGAAAAGGTTTTGTAAATATGTTTTTACCAGAAATTGGGGAAAGTATCATCTCAAATGTTTGGTACATTCCCTCTTTTAAGAAGAATTTGTTGTCTTTGATAATGATCCTCGAGTAAGGACATCAAATTGTAATTGAATATGGAGTTAATAAAGTTAACTCAATCGAGGAAAATTATAAAACATTCATGATAGGATACGAGGATGGATAAATTCTTCGAATGAAAGGCACAATCATTCCAAGAATGTAAGATTTTGCAGGATCAATAGAGACATGTATTACACCCATTTGATTATGACATGTTTGTTTTGGACACTTGAATGTTGATAGTCTTGTTCAAATTCAACAACAAGGAATGGTAAAGGGATTTCCCACATTCTAAAAGGAAAATGCAAGATGCCAAGCTTGCATTTATGGAAAACAAAAAAAGGTTATCATTTCCCACATCTTCGAGGGAAAATAGGAGGTTACAACCTGATCATAGTGATATATGTGGACCTTTGGATACTTCACTTCGGGGAAGGAAGTATTTTGTATTTTTTATTGATGACTTCAGCAGGATGGTTTGGTTGTATTTTTTAAAGGAAAAAATAGAAGCATTAAACAATTTCAGTCATTTCAAAACTTGGTTGAAACTTCAATTGGAGAGAAAATCACCACTTTGTGTATGGACAATGGAGGAGAATTCACTTCAAGTGAATTTGATATATATTTCCCAGAAAAAGGAATCAGAAGGCAGTTGAATAACTCCTTTACTCCACAAAAAAATGGAGTAATTGAACAAATGAATCAAACATTAATGGGCATGGATAGAGAAATGTTGTTCTTCAAAGTGTTACGTTCAAGTTATTGGGTTGAGGTTGTTCATACAACAATCTACTTGAGGAATCTGTCTCCATCTTCATCTTTAGATGGAATGACTACTTATGAAGCATAGTATGGGTTTAAGCCCATGATAAAGCATCTTAGAGTTTTGGATCAGTTTTTTATGCACTTATTCCAAAATAAAAAAGAACAAAGTTAGATTCCAGGAGCATGAAATGCATTACAGTTGGGTATTTTGAACAAAAAAAGGGATGTCATCTTTTATCGTGCAGAAATTTTGTTGTCAATAGGGATGTTGTTTTTTATGAAAGAAAAAGTCTAAGTGCAGATGAAATTGAGAAACAACTTAGTCAATTAGAGAAAAAGTCACTAAGGAACATCAAAGGTTGCAATCCAAAAATAAATCAAAGGATGATAAATGGTTTTAAATGGTTTGGACATCAGACGAACAGGTGGAAGGTGAAAAATCAACAAATTCTTCACAAGTTAACTTAGAATATTCAACTCAAGTTAACATTGGTAATGATTCTTTGGATGGTAACTTATTTCCATTTGCAGATGCACACAAGACTCCAAAGTGGGCAACTCAAGTTCTTAAGGAAGTTAGGTCTGATGAAAATCATAAAACATGTACAAGGAGTCAACAGAATTTTGGTTCTCTCAATTTTTCTCTCACTGCTATCGAACCATCCACTTTTGCAAAGGCAGTAGAATATAGTGAATGGAGGAAGGAAATGTAGTGTGAATATGGTGCAGTAATTAAAAATCAGACTTGGAAAATTGTTGAATGTTCGAAGGATGTTAAACTCATTGGTTGTAAGTGGGTTTACAAGTTAAAATATAAGGCAAATGGTGAAATTGATAAGTATAAGGAAAAATTGGTTGCAAAGGGATTTGCTCAAAAAGAAGTGATGCAGGAGCATCGTCAACATCAAGCGAGCCAACGCGGAGACAATGGACAACTGGGCAAGTGCCAACGCAAATTTTGAAATTAACTAGAAGTTGATGCGCGATCTTAAATGAAGCCATTAAGAAGAAGCGCACTTGTATAATGTAAACGGACCTTGAGAGATTGCTCTCGTCCTTAGTATGTAGAAGGCATTTATAGTAGTTAATGTTGGTAGATAGAATTTAATTCTAGATTAGACAGTTTTAGAAGAAAAGAGGGAAACAAGATATAGACACCCTCATTATGTATTGTAACATAGATGGAGCAACATTGTTTAGAAGAGAAAGAGCATGTAGAGATCTGTGTAAGAACACCCATGTACTGATATTTGGATTAATAGAAAGAGGCTGATTCAAATTCATGGTTTCATGTTTGTTCTCTGTGTATTGATGTTGAATGATATACTCATGAATGTTTTCTTTCTGTTATACATTTTATTTACATGTTGTGTATATGATGATTTCATGCTTTGAGTTTGAAGTCTGAAATGAAGAAGGAGTGAGTTTCAATTGTTTCTCTATCTGAGCAAGAGTTCGTGCAAGGAGTGCAGTTGAAGTGTCCGCAAGGAGTACGTTGACAAAGGGCTCAGGTAGTTTATCTTTTGTTCTCGTTCATTCAGAAGTGCAGACGGGCACAGGAGCGTGCAAGGAGTGCGCAGGCCGAGTGAAGTCTCAGGGTTGCAAACCTGAGTGAAACATCAAGAGACTACTACTGCAGAGGCATGCAGGGTCGAAGGAAATTTAGAACTTGGAAGTGTCTGAAGGTTTCCACAAGGAGTGCACGCAAGAGTCTTTTCTAAGGATCAGAGTTATAAGAAAGCTCAGGAAGGATAAGGCCTTCGAAATTGTTGAAGGACAGCGCAGGGAAGCTGCGACTGGAAGTTTGTAAGAAGTGTCGTAAGTTTGTGCTGCAGGAGGACGAGTTCCACGGAAAGAAGCAGCTTGGTTAACTGTGCAGATATTCTCAGAGGAAAGGATGGACGGTCGGAATTCTCTGAGGAGAATTCATGAATTTCCGTGAGCCATTAGATCTCACAGAGGAGCAGGGAAGTTACAGCGAAAGCGTGGAAAATTTCAAATCTCAGGAGGG
>JZKD02S1119601.1:63084-75097 GCA_000966675.3 Picea glauca | reverse complement strand
CGACACGCGATATCCCGAAAGGCTAAGAGAACGATGTGGGGCCACAAGGGTTAGCGAGTTGGACAGGTGGCACACTGTTTCAGAGTTTCATGGGGTGTTTCGGAGTTTCATGTGGTGAGGTCCCGAAACATTTGCATTAGGATTCGCGATATCGTGAAGTCCGAAGTGTTGACGGGGCGAAAGGACCGTTGAAAAGTCAACTGTGCGAGTGTGTCATAGTTTTTGGAAAATCGCGATTCGGGAGTTGGGGAAGCAAGTTACTTGACCTTGCGATCACCGAAATTGCGATAGGGAAAATACCGAAAGGGAAGAGAAAGGTTAGCATTGACTGAAATCGGGTTTTGAGGATTCGAGAGACCAACGCTTGACTAGTGGATTCGCGAAGTTGCGAAATCCGATCCCCCAAGTGTAAAGAGGGGATCCCGTGAGAGTTTACTGTGGGTGTAGATTTCCCGATAGGGAAATAGAAGAGCCATTAGAGTTCTTCGGTCAGGTGAAAAGGAAGATCCTGTGCTGACGTGGACCTTCGACCTGCGGGTTGTGGAGGGAGCGTGCGTCGGCGTCAAGAAGGTATTGATTACGAAGAAACCTTCACTCCAACAACCAAGTGGAACACTATCAGGGTTGTGTTGGCTTTAGCTACACAAAATGGATGGAAAGTGCACCAAATGGATGTGAAAAGTTCATTTCCTAATGGTGACCTATAGGAGGATGTATATATGCTCCAACCCCCTAGTTTTGAAATTTCAGGACAAGAAAAGAAAGTTTGTAAATTGGTTAAGGCATTGTATGGGTTGAAATAAGCACCTAGAGCTTCGTACACTAAAATGGATGCCTACCTACAAAAAGTTGGTTTTCTTCGAAGTGAATCAAATGACACTTTGTATGTTTTAGTTCAAGGAAGTAATTTGATCATTTTGGTAATGTATGTCGATGATTTTCTCATAATAGGTAATAACAATGACCATATATCTCAGGTAAAGAAAGAACTTCTAACAAGTTTTGAAATAACAGATTTAGGATTCCTCCATTACTATCTTGGAGTTTAATTAATGCAACAAGAAAGAAGCATTTCTATTTCCCAAACTAAGTATGTTTCAGAAATATTAAAGAAATTTGGAATGGAGGATTGAAAACTGGCTATCACCCCCTTGGAGCAGAACTTAAAACTTTCTAAGTTTGATGCGGAGGAACTTGTTAGCAGTACTAGGTAATCATAGTTAATTGGAAGTTTAATATATCTGGAAAATACTCGTCTGAACTTGTCTTTTTTAGTCAACGTCCTTTCTAGGTATATGCAAGAACCGAGAGAAAGTCAATGGAATGCAGCGAAAGAGGTACTTAGATATCTTCAAGGAACAAAATATTGTGGACTTGAATATAAAAGGACTACAAATTTTAGACTTGTTGGCTACTCAGATGCATATTTTACTAGAGATGTTGATGACAAAGCTTCTACTTCAGGTTATTTAATGAGCATGGGATCAATTGTTGTATCCTAGAGTTGTAAGAAACATGCCACAGTTGCAAATTCAACAATAGAAGTTGAATATATCTCAACTTGGGAAGCAACTTGTGAAACAATATGGTGATGAATAATTTTGGAGTACCTTAAAGTTTTTCAAAATGAAGCTACTTTCTTATTCATCGATAGTCAATCAATGACAAAGTTAGCCAAAAATCCATTTTTTCATTCGAAGACAAAACATGTTGATACACAGTACCATTATCTGCGAACTTTCATCATCAAGGGAATAACCAAACCAACTTATTGTCCAACAGAGGATCAAATTACCGACATTTTCACTAAGTTTCTTGGAAGAATTAAGTTCACTAAGTTCAAAGATGAACTTGGCATTCTTTTCAAATATATTTTGGATCAAAGGGGGTATTGTTAGGAATTCTGGTCCAAAATACATGTTAGTGAATAAATAATTTATTTAATAAAACATTAATGTAAAGGATACCTTCATGCTCACATGAGGTGTGCAAGTTAGTTTTAGTCAGTTGTAGTTAGTTCTAGTTAATGATCTTTTTTGGTTATAGTTTTTTGGGTATTTGAACCCATTTTTTATTCCATGTGAGGTGGATTTTGGCCCATAGCCCGCATGTTTCTCAGATGTTATATTTTTTACCTTATTAATAAAATTTTGTCTGAGGACACTTTTGACAGTTTTGAGGAAAAATTCAAAATAATCGTTTATAAATTTGGGGATTTGACTCCATTTCATAATTTCCCCCCAAATCCATCACAAAACAAAATCCTTAACAATAAATTTTACCAAATTCGCACTGGTTCTTGGCCCATATGGGTCTAGTGTTGAACCAAAATCTACGATACCAATCTATAACGTCCCCTAGCCTAATTGAGGAATATTACTCAGTGGAAAACACATAATAATAATTTTTTTCTACTAACTAAATTCCTTTAGATTATCAGCTATGAATTACACATAGATTTAACTATTTCCTAATACCATTAACTACATGTATCTACAACATGATAAAATTGACGTGAATGTAGTTTAAATAACACAAAATAGTAGCATACAAATCAATCTCATACACATAGTTCATGCACATCAATTAAAACTCATAATGCAATATAGGAACAAGACAAAACACTGATATTTTAAAATACTTGTGTAACTAGATGCTTGGGATGGGTGTTCCACCCAACCATAGACTTGTTGTTCCAAATCTCAACAACAAGTCAACCCCGAGCTGGGGATAGCAATCCACAAAAGAGAGCGGTCTCTCATTGTCCACTCATAACTCATAAAATCC
Source organism: Picea glauca (assembly GCA_000966675.3). Classification (NCBI taxonomy): domain Eukaryota; kingdom Viridiplantae; phylum Streptophyta; class Pinopsida; order Pinales; family Pinaceae; genus Picea; species Picea glauca. Next base: position 72,310 of record JZKD02S1119601.1, on the reverse strand, counting down.
CACAACCAACCGGTATTCTCCTACAGTTCTCCCAATTTTCCACCAGCTTTCTTCCTCTCGATCCACCCAACCCAAGGAATGTATCCCTTCACTACTCTCAGTCCATCGGGCATCCCATTCATTTATTAGGGTCTCTTTGGCACATGTAACTAGTAATTTTACTACTGTAAAAATCAAGGGAGCTCACTGCTAGGAAAACTACCAAGAAAACATCAACAATCACATGTTGTTATAGTGCGACTCACACAGGAGTTCACACTTCAGGCCTGACAACCTGATGCTTCATTCTTCTGCTCCAAATATTCTCAATAATTCTCCCTCCATGGTTTATCTAGCTCCAATGCCCTTCTTCCCCATTCTTTGCTTGTTGTTCAATCCAAAAACTACCCTCCTAGCCATACAAATTTTCCTCTCCTTTGGCTTGTTTGCTTGACTTACACTCTTCCCCAAACTAATTATACTCACTCCCATGCCCCTAATAACTATGGGATGTGACTTTTCACACCCAACCTCTTACATGAATTCAATGATTGGGCTCTTCCATGCTCAACATAAATAGAAGTTTAATACATAATCATAATAAAATCCAAGAATGTGGGTTTGGATTAATACCCATTGAATAATGTGCCCCCCTGGGTCCCTCTTAGACACTCCCAGACATTCCCCTCTCTTGTGGATTAATCAGTTCCCATCTCTGTCCATATCCCCTAGCAATTGGCATAACATTTTATTTATTAAAACTTCGAAATGCATTTCACATATACATCGCTTGGCCACAACCATACATTATATCTACAATAAGCATTAATTAAACTAGGGATTATAGTGGGAATGCTATAATTAATTTTTATCTCATCATTGTGACAATCAAATATAATAATGTTCATTTATAACAACTAAGAACATGTATTTTATCTTTGTAGATCACATGCTCGAATTTGGAGATAGGTAGGGTATGCATATTTATGTAAGATGAGCAGTGAAATCATTGTATAGAGGATACCCCTTATCCCATAAACAAGGAGGTATCATACATCAATTTGATATCTAACTACACAGTGACCTTCAATTTGATTATTATTACAAAATAACCTCATTTTAAGTTTAATAAAATTTACACACTTACTTAATGTATTATTTAAATTTAACCCAAAAAAAAGCACTCCAGATCAATCATTTTTTTTCTCCAAGACTTTGCATATATTTTAAGTGCTTCGCATCTAACATCAAGATATATAGATAATTTGGAGTACCTTTTATGGCTTGAGATTCATCACGATGCTTATGTTCAACCTGTCTCTTCCCTGTTTTATTTGTTATCTTACAACAGTTTTCTAAGAGAAGTGTGACTGGAATTCATCCTTGTTTGGTGCTCCTTTCACTACAGAATATGCTTGTTCTGTGTTTTTTATTCTCTATTCTAGAATCCATACATTGCTAGATGATCTGCTTCAACTATCAGATTTATTTGTTTGTTCTTTTGCAAATTCATATAGAGATTCATCCATTTTTAGGTGACTCTTGTGTAGTTGAATTTTTTAATATGTTCAATGGTTTTCCTCATAGAATTCATCCATCGTTGGGTTCTCTGTTAGGTAGCCATCCTTCTATTTCATTCTTATAAAAGTTTCCATGAGAGATTCATCCTTTGCTATATGCCTCTCATTACAGTGGGCTTCCTCCTCTCTCTGGATGCCATTTTATTACCTCAACTTGTTGAACATGGTTCCTACTTTGCCTCAGTTTTACAGGGAAGATTTCAATCTGTGTTAAGTTGTAAACCATTGAGATTATTTTCCTGAATCCATTGCCCAATTGTTCAGATCCCTTCCTTGTCCTCTCGACCACCAACCTTTATAAAAATAAAATTGTTCTTATTATAAATATGACTTTCTGAGTGCAATTGTTGAATATCCTTGAGTGTGAAATCCTTTTGGCTATTGAGAGAGCCCTCTCTGATTGTATAAGGTCAGAATACATTCTAAAGTAGGTTGAAATGGTTACCTTTGGGATTTCCTACAACAACCATAGGAAAATCACAGAGTGATAACAATTTGTTTGGAAAACTTGACCCTGGTATCAGGTCGATCTGGTGTGAGATGCATCTCAATGGGGGTAATCCTGCTGGTAAATCATCTACTACAATTTACCCAAAATCCATCAACAAGTGTTGAATCTCGGCTGATATAAAATCCCTTTTCTTTGTCTCCTTAATCCTTTTTGGTATTGTAGCTAAACAACAACCATTATGTTTTTACTCTCTTAGAAACTCCTTAGTAGAACATAACATGATTCAACTATTATTGCCATGCATATTCTTGTTGTTATTGTCATTCATAACTTCGTTGCTATTGTTGTTCATCCCATTGTTGTTGTTACTATCCATATTATTTTCTGACATTGGTACCAACTTGTAACGTTGACCATCCTTGACAAATTCATATGAATTCTCTCTTCCATCATGGAATACCTTTCTGTCGAACATCCATGGTTTCCCAAGCAATACATTACATGCATCCATCTCTATCATGTCGCACAAAACTTGTTCACTGAAACTTATAATATGGAAACTGAATAAACATTGTTCAATCAAAGTCACCTATTGCCCCTTTTGTAACCATGAAAATCAATAGGGATTTGGGTGTGGAATTCCTTTCAACTTCAATTTCCCCATGAATTCAGCGGATACCAATTGTTTTGTACTCCCACCATCTATGACTAGATGACAACACTTATCATGAATTTTACATTTAGTCTTGAACACCCTCTTTCTTTGTTCAGGTTTTGTTTCTTCCTTTGTCTCAGGCTTGAGTAATACTCTTCTCAACATCATGTTTTCTCCTTGTTCTTGTTGGATTACTTCCACATTCCCACCAATAGCTACTACCTCATCTTCTTGCATGACTTGCATCCTAGATTCATTTCTTCTTGCTAAGTTTTTCCCCTCTGGACATTCTGATCTGCTTTGTGTCCCTCTACTCCACAATTATAACATGTAATTACATACTTATAGTGGCCAAAACCTCTGCCTCTTCCAACACTTCCTCCTCCTCTTGTATGTTTACTATTGGTGACCTCATCCTCCTTCTCATTGTCTTTAACAACACTTGCTTTGCCTCTGCCTCTAGTTCCTTTTCCCCGAAACTTCTGTTGTATTCTTTTGTCAATATTTTCTTCCACCTTCAAAGAAACCTAGTAGGCTTCGTCTACACTTAGAAAGTAATGTATACTCATCTCATCTCAAATATGGTACTTCAATCCATTAATGTATATTTCCACTCTCTGATACTATGGATCTTTCATCCCTGACCTGAGTGAAAACTTGAATAGTTATTTTGTATATTGACACATAGATGTCTCTTTCTGCCTGAGATTTTGTACTATGCTTTTCATTCAGAATGAAAAATGGAACTCATATTCAAACATGAAACAAAAAATTCATTTATTGTTGTTAAGACTGAAATAGAATAAATTTAACTACAACCACAAGAACACAAAAAGGTTATGAATCCTTGCTTTTATTATTGATTTCAGAATGCCTCTTATTACAATGTAATTGAGCAATACATCTTTTCTCACTAGACTAGAACTGATTTGTTGTGTTGTCTTCTGCAAATTGTATTCTCTTCTCGATCTCGTTCTTGGTGGTTGTCTTAGTTATTTTCCCCTTCTCTTTATGTTGTTTGTGTCAGCTGATTTGTTTCCTCTTCCATTGGGGAGGTGAATAATCATACCTATTCATTGGCTAGATGTTTTCCAATTTGGTTTTGTTTCCTCTTCCCTCACGAATGATTTCCACTTGGCATTTAATCTTCATGAGCTACATGGGATGAATTGGAATCAACACGTTGAGTTGTAGCATAAATTTTCCAGGGAAAATCATGTAGCGTGGAGTCACAGCATAGGAGTTGCAGCGATTTGTAGCACCAATCATGTAGCGTGGAGTTGCAGCATAGGAGTTGCAGCGAGTTGTAACACCAATCCTATAGCGTGGAGTTGCAGCAAGTTGCAGCACCAATCCTGTAGTGTGGAGTTGCAACACTATCAATTTTTAACAAGGAGTAACAACATGAGATGTTGAGTAGAGTTTCAACCATCCTTATTCGTCTTAAATTAACTTGTACAAAATTTGAAATGTTTTTGGGTGATCCATATTTCCCAAAACCAAAGATGATCCTCAATCAAAGAGGAAGAGGACAAAACAGAGGCAGAGGCAGAGGAAGAGGTAATATGGCTTGGACTAAGAAAGATTCCAAAGAATAAGAACATCAATTTGAATCACCTGGAAGAGGAAGAGGAAAGAAAAAAATAACAACTTGATTTCGTTGTAATAAGCTTGGATATTACGCCTCTGATTGTTGTATTCCTTATGAGAAGTTACCTAAAAATAAATGATCTTCTTCCTCACAATATGCAAATACAAATGAGAATGAAAACTATGAATATGTTTTTACAACACTCCAATAGACAATAAAAACAAACTCTTTCAAAAGTGATTTTGAGGATAACTGGATCATGGATACTGGTGCAACTCAACATATGACATGCATGAAAGATTTATTTTGGACTTATCAAGATTGTAATTTGAATTCATTATTTCTAGAATATTACACCAATCATATACCATAGGGAAAAGGTTTTGTAAATATGTTTTTACCAGGAATTTGGGAAAGTATCATCTCAAATGTTTGGTATGTTCCCTCTTTTAAGAAGAATTTGTTGTCTTTGATAATGATCCTCCAGTAAGGACATCAAATTGTAATTGAATATGGAGTTAATAAAGTTAACTCAATTGAGGAAAATTATAAAACATTGATGATAGGATATGAGGATGGACAAATTCTTCGAATGAAAGGCACAATCATTCCAAGAATGTAAGATTTTGCAGGATCAACAGAGACAGGTATTACACCCATTTGATTATGACATGTTTGTTTTGGACACATGAATGTTGATAGTCTTGTTCAGCTTCAACAACAAGGAATGGTAAAGGGACTTCCCACATTCTAAAAGGAAAATGCATGATGCCAAGCTTGCATTTATGGAAAACAAAAAAGGTTATCATTTTCCACATCTTGGAGGGAAACCAGGAGGTTACAATTTGATCACAGTGGTATATGTGACCCTTTGGATACTTCACTTTGGGGAAGGAAGTATTTTGTATTTTTTATTGATGACTTCAGCAGGATGGTTTGGGTGTATTTTTTAAATGAAAAAATAGAACCATTAAAATAGTTTCAGTCATTTCAACACTTGGTTGAAACTTCAATTGGAGAGAAAATCACCACTTTGTGTATGGACAATGGAGGAGAATTCACTTCAAGTGAATTTGATATATATTTCCAAGAAAAAGGAATCAAAAGGCAGTTGACTAAATCCTTAACTCCACAACAAAATGGAGTAATTGAACAAATGAATCAAACATTAATGGGCATGGCTAGAGAAATGTTGTTCTTCAAACGGTTAAGTTCAAGTTATTGGCTTGAGGTTGTTCATACAACAATCTACTTGAGGAATTGGTCTCCATCTTCATCTTTAGATAGAATGACTACTTATGAAGCATAATATGGGTTTAAGCCCATGATAAAGCATATTAGAGTTCTGGATCAGTTTTTAATGCACTTATTCCAAAATAAAAAAAAAGAACAAAGTTAGATTCCAGGAGCATGAAATGCATTATAGTTGGGTATTTTGAACAAAAAAAGGGATATCGGCTTTTATCATTCATAATTTTTTTTGTTAATAGGGATGTTGTTTTTTATGAAACAAAAAGTGTAAGTGCAGATGAAATTGAGAAACAACTTAGTCAATTAGAGAAAAAGTGACTAAGGAACATCAAAGGTTGCAATCCAAAAATAAATCAAAGGATGATCAATGGTTTTAAATGGATTGGACATCGGACAAACAGGTGGAAGGTGAAAAATCAACAAATTCTTCACAAGTTAACTTAGAATATTCAACTCAAGTTAATATTGATAATGATTCTTTGGATGGTAACTTATTTCCATTTGAAGATGCACACAAGACTCCAAAGTGGGCAACTCAAGTTCTTAAGGAAGTCAAGTTTGATGAAAAACATAAAACATGTACAAGAAGTCAACATAATTTTGGTTCTCTCAATTTTTCTCTTATTGCTATTGAACCATCCACTTTTGCAAAGGAGGTAGAATATAGTGAATCGAGGAAGGAAATGTAGTGTGAATATGGTGCAGTAATTAAAAATCAGACTTGGAAAATTGTTGAATGTTCGAAGGATGTTAAACTCATTGGTTGTAAGTGGGTTTACAAGATAAAATATAAGGCAAATGGTGAAATTGATAAGTATAAGGAAATATTGTTTGCAAAGGGATTTGCTCAAAAATAAGGTATTGATTATGAAGAAACCTTCGCTCCAACAACCAAGTGGAACACTATCAGGGTTGTGTTGGCTTTAGCTGCGCAAAATGGATGGAAAGTGCACCAAATGGATGTGAAAAGTTCCTTTCTGAATGGTGACCTATAGGAGGATGTATATATGCTCCAACCCCCTGGTTTTGAAATTTCAGGACAAGAAACGAAAGTTTGTAAATTGGTTAAGGCATTGTATGGTTTGAAACAAGCACCTAGAGCTTGGTACGCTAAAATGGATGCCTACCTAAAAAAAGTTAGTTTTCTTCAAAGTGAATCAAATGACACTTTGTATTTTAGGTTCTTGGCCCATACGGGTCTAGTGTTGAACCAAAATCTACGATACTAATCTATAACGTCCCCCAGCTTAATTGAGGAATATTACTCACTGGAAAACACATAATAATATTTTTTTTCTACTAACTAAATTCTTGTAGATTATCAGCTATGAATTACACATAGATTTAACTATTTCTCAATACCATTAACTACATGTCTCTACAACATGCTAAAATTGACGTGAATGTAGTTTAAATAACACAATATAGTAGCATACAAATAAATCTCATACACATAGTTCATGCATATCAATTAAAACTCATAATGCAACATAGGAACAAGACAAAACATTGATATTTTAAAATACTTGTGTAACTAGATGCTTGGGATGGGTGTTCCACCAAACCATAGACTTGTTTTTCCAAATCTCAACAACATGTCACCCTCGAGCTAGGGATAGAAATCCAAAAAAGAGAGTGGTCTCTCATTGTCCACTCACAACTCATAAAATCCCACAACCAACCGGTATTCTCCTACAATTCTCCCAATTTTCCACCAACGCTCTTCCTCTTGAGCCACCCAACCCAAGGAATGTATCCCTTCACTACTCTCAGTATATCGGGCATCCCAATCATTTATCAGGGTCTCTTTGGCACATGTAACTAGGAATTTCACTACTATAAAAATCAAGGGAACTCACTGCTAGGAAAACTACCAGGAAAACAACAACAATCACATTTTTTTATAGTGCAACTCACACAGAAGTTCATGCTTCAGGCCTGACAACCTAACGCTTCAGTCTTCTACTCCAAATATGCTCAAGATTTCTCCCTCCATGGTTTCTCTAGCTCCAATGCCCTTCTTCCCCATTCTTTTCTTATTTTTCAATCCAAAAACTACCCTCCTAGACATACAAATTTTCCTCTCCTTTGGCTTGTTTGCTTGACTTACACTCTTCCCCAAACTAATTATACTTAGTCCCATGCCCCTGATAACTATGGGATGTGACTTTTCACACCCAACCTCTTACATGAATTCAGTGATTGGGCTCTTCCACACTCAACATAAATAGAAGTTTAATAATAAAATCCGGGAATGTGGGTTTGGATTAATACCCATTGAATAATGTTCCCCCCTGGGTCCCTCTTAGACACTCCCAGACATTCCCCTCTCTCATGGATTAATCAGGTCCCATCTCTGTCCATATCCCCTAGCAATTGGCATAACATTTTATTTATTAAAACTTAGAAATACATTTCACATATACATTGCTTGGCCACAACCATACATTATATCTACATTAAACATTAATTAAACTAGGGATTATAGTGGGAATGCTATAATTAATTTTTCTCTTATCATTGTGATAATCAAATACAATAATGTTCATTTATAATAATTAAGAACATGTATTTTATCTTTTAAGATCACATGTTTGAATTTGGAGATAGGTAGGGTATGCATATTTATGTAAGATCAACAATGAAATCATTGTATAGAGGAGACCCCTTATCCCATAAACAAGGAGGTATCATACATCAATTTGATATCTAACTACACCGTGACCTTAAATTTGATTATTATTACAAAATAACCTCATTTTAAGTTTAATAAAATTTACACACTTACTTAATGTATTATTTAAATTTAACCAAAAAAAAACCACTCCAGATCAATCATTTTTTTTCTCCAAGACTTTGCATATATTTTAAGTGCTTCGCATCTAAAATCAAGATATAGAGATAATTTGGAGTACCTTTTATGGCTTGAGATTCATCACGATGCTTATGTTCAACCTGTCTCTTCCTTGTTTTATGTGTTATCTTACAACAGTTTTCTAAGAGCAGTGTGACTGGAATTCATCCTTGTTTGGTGCTTCTTTCACTACAGAATATGCTTGTTGTGTGTTTTTTATTCTCTATTCAAGAATTCATCCATTGCTAGATGATCTGCTTCAACTATCAGATTTATTTGTTTGTTCTTTTGCAAATTCATATAGAGATTCATCCATTGTTAGGTGACTCTTGTGTTGTTGAATTTGTTAATATGTTCAATGGTTTTCCTCACATAATTCATCCATCGTTGGGTTCTCTGTTAGGTAGCCATCCTCCTATTTCATTCCTCTAAAAGTTTCCATGAGAGATTCATCCTTTGCTAGATGCCTCTCATTACAGTGGGCTTCCTCCTCTCTCTGGATGCCATTTTATTACCTCAACTTGTTGAACATGGTGCCTACTATTAGCGCTCAAAATGTATTATTAAATTTTGAACGCCTTTATTCAATTTGTGCTAGATTTTCCCATCTCAAAGTTTCCTTTGACAATATTAACCCCCAAAATCCTCCGTCAATATTTTCTCATCCTTCATTGATTGTTTTTTTCTTAGCATTTTTTGGCTATGCCTCTGGACCTGCCATGTTAAGCCCTAATGTTGGCTCATTACCCTTTAATTGGGGCATATTAGATTAGTAATGCTATTTTATTTATGTCGGCTTTAGTCCATTAGTTGTAATTTATATTAGTAATGTTATTTTAATTATGTCGGCTTTAGGCCATTATTT
>JZKD02S1119601.1:42630-54882 GCA_000966675.3 Picea glauca | reverse complement strand
CACAATCGATATAAGAATGTCAAATGAGTATACCAATGTGTGCGAGTGTTATTCCGTAATGTTCGAACATCCGACATGCAGTTTAAAACCCAAAATCATGTATTCGCCAATGCATTAATCAAACATTTAATCAAGGTGTCGAATTGATATTGCATAAATTGATATGCCAGGAGTTATGATAAGGATCAACAATAAGGATTACAAAAGATAAATCAGGATCCCTATGCAATTTAGGCAAATCAAAAAACGTGAATCCAAAGGCTAAATGTCTTCAATAAAACTGAGTTATGTAATCCATTGAAGTATGAAAACCGATAAAAGGACATTGTCGATCATGTAAAAATCAATAAAAAGATAGGCGCAATATGCATGATGACACAAAAGGTATTGGCAGTTCAGGTAATGATCGAAATGTGACCTCGAAAGGAGAAATTTTCATGCTTACAATCATGAAGACTTAGCGAAGGTAGGCGTGCGGAAAGGCGCAAAGAATAAAAGCGTCGTTCATTCGAAGTTTGCGACGAGAAATCAATGTTTGTGAAACATTGGTGTAGGCAGCTTATGAGACAATGAAAAATGTGAATTGGCTGCCAACACTTTGATAATGATCCTCCAGTAAGGACATCAAATTGTAATTGAATATGGAGTTAATAAAGTTAACTCAATCGAGGACAATTATAAAACATTGATGATAGGATATGAGGATGGACAAATTCTTCAAATGAAAGGCACAATCATTTCAAGAATGTAAGATTTTGCAGGATCAACAGAGACATGTATTACACCCATTTGATTATGATATGTTTGTTTTGGACACTTGAATGTTGATAGTCTTGTTCAGCTTCAACAACAAGGAATGGTAAAGGGACTGCCCACATTCTAAAAGGAAAATGCAAGATGCCAAGCTTGCATTTATGGAAAACAAAAAAGGTTATCATTTCCCACATCTTGGAGGGAAAAAAGGAGGTTACAACTTGATCACAGTGATATATGTGGACCTTTGGATACTTCACTTGGGGGAAGGAAGTATTTTGTATTTTTTATTGATGACTTCAGTAGGATGGTTTGGGTGTATTTTTTAAAGGAAAAAATAGAAGCATTAAAACAGTTTCAGTCATTTCAAAACTTGGTTGAAACTTCAATTGGAGAAAAAATCACCACTTTGTGTATGGACAATGGAGGAGAATTCACTTCAAGTGAATTTGATATATATTTCCAAGAAAAAGGAATCAGAAGGTAGTTGACTAACTCCTTTACTCCACAACAAAATGGAGTAATTGAACAAATGAATCAAACATTAATGGGCATGGCTAGAGAAATGTTATTCTTCAAAGGGTTAAGTTCAAGTTATTGGGTTGAGGTTGTTCATACAACAATCTACTTGAGGAATCAGTCTCCATCTTCATCTTTAGATAGAATGACTACTTATGAAGCATAGTATGGGTTTAAGCCCATGATAAAGCATCTTAGAGTTTTGGATCAATTTTTTATGCACTTATTCCAAAATAAAAAAGAACAAAGTTAGATTCCAGGAGCATGAAATGAAGTATAGTTGGGTATTTTGAACAAGAAAAGGGATATCGGTTTTTATCATGCAGAAATGTTATTGTCAATAGGGATGTTGTTTTTTATGAAACTAAAAGTCTAAGTGCAGATGAAATTGAGAAACAACTTAGTCAATTAGAGAAAAAGTGACTAAGGAACATCAAAGGTTGCAATCCAAAAATAAATCAAAGGAATATCAATGGTTTTAAATGGATTAGACATCAGACGAATAGGTGGAAGGCGAAAAATCAACAAATTCTTCACAAGTTAGCTTAGAATATTCAACTCAAGTTAACATTGATAATGATTCTTTGGATGGTAACTTATTTCCATTTGCAATTGCACACAAGACTCCAAAGTGGGCAACTCAAGTTCTTAAGGAATTTAGGTCTGATGAAAAACATAAAACATGTACAAGGAGTCAACAGAATTTTGGTTCTCTCAATTTTTCTCTTACTTCTATTGAACCATCCACTTTTTCAAAGGCGGTAGAATATAGTGAATGGAGGAAGTAAATGTAGTGTGAATATGGTGCAGTGATTAAAAATCAGACTTGGAAAATTGTTGAATGTTCGAAGGATGTTAAACTCATTGGTTGTAAGTGGGTTTACAAGATAAAATATAAGGCAAATGGTGAATTTGATAAGTATAAGGAAATATTGGTTGCAAAGGGATTTGCTCAAAAAGAAGGTATTGATTATGAAGAAACCTTCTCTCCAACAATCAAGTGGAACGCTATCAGGGTTGTGTTGACTTTATCTACACAAAATGGATGGAAAGTGAACCAAATGGATGTGAAAAGTTCCTTTCTGAATAGTGACCTATAGGAGGATGTATAAATGCTCCAACCCCCTGGTTTTGAAATTTCAGGACAAGAAAAGAAAGTTTGTAAATTGGTTAAGGAATTGTATGGGTTGAAACAAGCACCTAGACCTTGGTACGCTAAAATGGATGCCTACCTACAAAATGTTTGTTTTCTTCGAAGTGAATCAAATGACACTTTGTATGTTTTAGTTCAAGAAAGTAATTTGATCATATTGGTAATGTATGTCGATGATTTGCTGATAATAGGTAATAACAATGACCATATTTCTCAGGTAAAGAAAAAACTTCTAACAAGTTTTGAAATGACAGATTTGGGATTCCTCCATTACTATCTTGGAGTTGAATTAATGCAACAAGAAAGAAGAATTTTTATTTCCCAAACTAAGTATGTTTCAAAAATATTAAATAAATTTGGAATGGAGGATTGAAAACTAGCTATCACCCCCTTAGAGAAGAACTTAAAGCTTTCTAAGTTTGAAGGGGGGGAACTTGTCAGTAGTACTAGGTATTGACAGTTAATTGGAAGTTTAATATATCTGGAAAATACTCATCCGGACTTGTCTTTTTTAGTCAACGTCCTTTCTAGGTATATGAAAGAACTAAGAGAAAGACATTTCAATGCAGCGAAAAAGGTACTTAGATATCTTCAAGGAACAAAATATTGTGGACTTGAATATAAAGGGACTACAAATTTTAGACTTGTTGGCTACTCAGATGCATATTTTGCTAGAGATGTTGATGACAAAGCTTCTACTTCAGGTTATTTAATGAGCGTGGGATCAATTGTTGTATCCTAGAGTTGTAAGAAACATGCCACAGTTGCAAATTCAACAACAGAAGTTGAATATATCTTAACTTGGGAAGCAACTTGTGAAACAATATGGTTGTGAATAATTTTGCAGGACTTTAAAGTTTTTCAAAATGAAGCTACTTCCTTATTCATCGACAGTCAATCAACGACAAACCTAGCCAAAAATCCAGTTTTTCATTCGAAGACAAAACATGTTGATACAAAGTACCATTATCTGCGAACTCTCATCATCAAGGGAATCACCAAACCAACTTATTGTCCAACAGAGGATCCAATTACCGACATTTTCACTAAGTCTCTTGGAAGAATTAAGTTCACTAAGTTCAAAGCTAAACTTGGCATTCTTTTCAAATATATTTTGGATCAAAGGTGGTATTGTTAGGAATTCTGGTCCAAAATATGTCTTAGTGAATAAATATTTTATTTAATAAAACATTAATGTAAAAGATACCTTCACGCTCACATGAGGTGTCCAAGTTAGTTTTAGTCAGTTTTAGTTAGTTCTAGTTAACAATCTTTTTTGGTTATAGTTTTTTGGGTATTTAAACCCATTTTTTATTCCATGTGAGGTGGATTTTGGCCCATAGCCCTCATGTTTCTCAAATGTTATATTTTTTCCCTTATTAATAAAATTGTGTCTGAGGACACTTTTGACAGTTCTAAGGCAAATTTCAAACTAAATCGTTTATAAATTTGGGGATTTGACTCCATTTCATAATTCCCCCCCAAATCCATCACAAAACAAAATCCTTCACAATAATTTTTACCAAATTCGCACTGGTTCTTGGCCCATACGGGTCTAGTGTTGAACCAAAATCTACGATACCAATCTATAATGTTCCCCAGCTTAATTGAGGAATATTACTCAGTGGAAAACACATAATAATAAAAAAATTCTACTAACTAAATTCCTGTAGATTACCAGCTATGAATTACACATAGATTTAACTATTTCCTGATACCATTAACTACATGTATCTACAACATGCTAAAATTGACGTGAATGTAGTTTAAATAACACAAAATAGTAGCATACAAATCAATCTCATACACATAGTTCATGCACATCAATTAAAACTCATAATGCAGCATAGGAACAAGACAAAAAACTGATATTTTAAAATACTTGTGTAACTAGATGCTTGGGATGGGCGTTCCACCAAACCATAGACTTGTTGTTCCAAATCTCAACAACAAGTCACCCCCGAGCTGGGGATAGCAATCTACAAAAGAGAGCGGTCTCTCATTGTCCAGTCACAACTCATAAAATCCCACAACCAACCGGTATTCTCCTACAATTCTCCCAATTTTCCACCATCTTTGTTCCTCTTCAGCCTCCCAACCCAAGGAATGTATCCCTTCACTACTCTTAGACCATCGGGCATCCCATTCGTTTATCATGGTCTCTTTGGCACATGTAACTAGGAATTTCACTACTGTAAATATCAAGGGAGCTCACTACTAGGAAAACTACCAGGAAAACAACCAGGAAAACAACAACAATGACATGTTGTTATAGTGCAACTCACACAAGAGTTCACTCTTCAGGCCTGACAACTTGACGCTTCAATCATCTGCTCCAAATATTCCCAAGAATTCTCCCTCCATGGTTTCTCTAGCTCCAATGCCCTTCTTCCCCATTCTTTGCTTGTTGTTCAATCCAAAAACTACCCTCCTAGCCATACAAATTTTCCTCTCCTTTGGCTTGTTTGCTTGACTTACACTCTTCCCCAAACTAATTATACTCACTCCCATGCCCCTGATAACTATGGGATGTGACTTTTCACACCCAACCTCTTACATGAATTCAATGATTGGGCTCTTCCACACTCAACATAAATAGAAGTTTAATACATAATCATAATAAAATCTAGGAATGTGGGTTTGGATTAATACCCATTGAATAATGTTCCCCCTAGGTCCCTCTTAGACACTCCCAAACATTCCCCTCTCTTGTGGATTAATTAGTTCCCATCTCTGTCCATATCCCCTAGCAATTGTCATAACATTTTATTTATTAAAACTTAGAAATACATTTCACATATACATCGCTTGGCCACAACCATACATTATATCTACAATAAGAATTAATTAAACTAGGGATTATAGTGGGAATGCTATAATTAATTTTTCTCTCATCATTGTGACAATCAAATATAATAATGTTCATTTATAACAATTAAGAACATGTATTTTGTCTTTGTAGATCACATGTTTGAATTTGGAGATAGGTAGAGTATGCATATTTATGTAAGATAAGCAGTGAAATCATTGTATAGAGGATACCCCTTATCCCATAAACAAGGAGGTATCATACATCAATTTGATATCTAACTACACTGTGACCTTAAATTTGATTATTATTACAAAATAACCTCATTTTAAGTTTAAAAAAATTTACACACTTACTTAATGTATTATTTAAATTTAACCAAAAAAAACCACTCCAGATCAATCATTTTTTTTCTCCAAGACTTTGCATATATTTTAAGTGCTTCGCATCTAACATCAAGATATAGACATAATTTGGAGTACCTTTTATAAAGACATTGTTGAGTAATCTTGAATTAAGGAGTATAAATGCAATAATCATGGTGCAAACTTAGCCTCACCTCTTGTGTATTCTATAAAGAGGGCTATTTAAAATGTTTGTTTATAATGGGTTGATCTTTGTTGTAGACTTGATTTACCACAAAATTTTCTACATACCCTTCCTATATGCCATACATGGCTTGCCCTTATTGGTGGTGTGATTTGGAAAAGTTTAGGAGGTAGGCATGATAGTCAAGACTATGAAGTAAGTAATCATGAGTTGAAAGTAGAACTTAGTAGTAAAGTGTATTTAGTAGAGAAGATGATGGTATAGGTGCAAAGTGATCAATGAGGACAATTAGAAATTCTCAATAGGAGAAGCCACTTTAAAAGAACTTGAATGTGTAGCTCCATATTACTCATTCGTTATGCATCTCACTCATGTAATGAAGTGATGGCAAGACATAAAAACCTTACTAATATAACCGGGAAGAGATGAAACGAATCCAAGCACTAGATTCCAATGTCCTTTCCCTCTAGCATGTGTTTTCTTTTGAGTGATGGAGCTTATAGCCATGTTTTTCTTTTGGGTGATAGTATTTTATGGTAGTTTAGTAGAAGTTTTCACCACGATGTTGGGTAATGATAGCAAGGATTACCATAGCATTACTTTTTATTTTATTTTTATTATTAGTAAAATTTAAATCTTTCTTTTCATTTTAAAATAAGTATTTATATTATGTTTATATATAATTTAAATTCACAATTTTATTAATTCAATTAAAATATTTAAAATTATTTATAAAATTACTTATTTATAAAATTACTTATTTAAAAAATATTTTGTCATCAAAATAAAAATTATAAATTTAACATTTCAAATGATATGTACACAAAAAAGTTAGATTCTTGTCCTAAAAATTTGCTATATTCCTTTAAAAAGGAATGTTATGCTAATGGTATAATGACAAATGGTGGAGTGTTTCGCCATGGCTTGATAAATGGTGAAGTGTTTCTTCAAAGGGCCCATGGCTAATATTCCTTTAAAAAGGAATGTTATGCTAATGGTACAATGACAAATGGTGGAGTGTTTCGCCATGGCTTGATAAATGGTGGAGTGTTTCTTCAAAGGGCCCATGGCTATGAGTGGGAGCTAAAATTGAGCATCAATAATGTATTTTTGGTTAGTTATAATTTATGTGACATGACATAGATTAATTCACTTTTCAATTAGTGTATAGTTTGAGTGTGCTTGTCATTGTAAGGTATTTTGAAATATTTTTTATTAGTTTTAATTTATGTGATATGACATAGCTTAATCTACTTTTCAATTAGTGTACATTTTGAGTGTGTTTGTCAATCTAAATCATTTTGAAGAGTATATGGACTATTCATTTTTAATTTTTATTTTAAAAATATTAATCATTAATTTTTAAGTTTATTAAAGGTATTTTAGGAATTATTCATTATATTTCTATTTCATAATTTTTTTTGTTTATTTTTTTATATATATATATATATATATAATAATAATAATAATTTATTTAATTTAATTTAATTAATTTATGATTCTTAATTTTAGTATATTTTTGTTTTTTATTATATAAATATAGATTATTTTTTAAATGTGAGTCTTTTGTAATTATGGAGTTAAATATCAATTCTTAAAATGTGAGTGTCTTTCAATATATTCAAATTTTGTGTTTTTGGAGTTTTTTTTAAATAATGAAATTATGTTTTTCATTTTTTTTTTAATGAAATTATGATAATCTTAATCATTTTAAAATAAACAAAAATCTTATTTTTATATAGTTTTTATTGTTTTTATATTTTGCTTTTATATTTCTATTATATTATGAGGTTTTTTATTCTTTTAATTTATATTATGGTTCACTTCTTGAATTTATATTGAGTTTTTATTTAATATTTATGTAGCTTGCTCTTTTAAAAAATCTTACTCCAAATTGTTTCCACCACAAAAATAAAAATTCAAAACATAAATTGATATATTTTATATTAATAAAATACTTTTATTTATTTACATGATTCTTTAATGTGGATATTCTTTTATTTACTTCTTATTGTATTATTTGATTATTTTTTATAGTGAGTATTGATGTATTGGGTACTATTTAAAGTGTCATTGTACATCTCCATTAAAATATATCAAATTTAAAGTGTCATTGTACATCTCCATTGAAATATATCAAATTTGGAATGTCAAAGTAAATTATATAAATATAATTTGATTTTGAAAATATTAAGAGAATATTTAAGATTGTCATTATTTTATTTTTGTATTTTTTATTTTAATATATCATAATTTATTTACATAATTTTTGATATTTTAATATAAAAATAGAGAAACAAAGATTAGCCAATTAAATTTTAATATAAAAATAGAGAAACAAAGATTAGCCAATTAATTATTGAATGAGTATCTTTTATCTCTTAATTGTCTCTATCCTTTTTATATGTGATCATGTATCTTTCAATTTATAATTTTATGATTATGCATTTTTCAATTTGCTTTTTATAATAAAGTCATATTAATCCACCTCTCTGCATATTAATCAACCTCTCTCCTAATCAACCTCTCTCCATGATTGTGGGATCACATATAAGAATCTCCATTCAAGCACCTACTGAACTTTATATACACCGTTTTAAATTTAAAGAACTTACACGCTTATAAGATAAAAACATGACACCCACTCCACTCTACATTTTTTAAAGTGCTTCTATCATTATTAGAATGAGTGATCACAAATGGTTCAATCGCTTATTAATGTATCCATGAAATTCAACCTGGATAAGGAATGTGACATGCCACCAACTTCACTGTGAAAAATCACAACACCAGTACTAGGTACTGACCATAACTATTTGAATAAAAGTACTGATCTTCCAGAAAGCATTGTTTACCAAATCCTCAGAAACATAGCCCAATCCAACGAATATAGAGATCAAGGAAAATAACTTTTTTAAATGTAGAACTAATATTCAAATGTAGTTTGTACACCGGATTCCTTTTGGGCTGCTTTATTCCCTGAATTATTTTGGCCTCAACCCAGATCCTTCCTTATTATAATTGCTGCTGTAAATAAAATACTTGCTAATCAGTTTCACTATTCCATGATTTGAGTTCCATCCACAGCCCATTGTAAGTACTTTATCAATAGGTTCTAAAAAACTGAGTATCCAGCACCTTTGTGCCTTAGGAATAAACAAGGAAAGAATGAATAACATGGATCCTGCTGCTATACATACATACAGCAGGATCAATAATACAGAGAAGAGCCAGTTGGCAGTGACCCCATCTGATAATTCTGTTACAGGCTCTGCTTGCTCTCTATTGGAATTGGAGGTGCCCTTTATTTATCTTTGGTTAAATTTGGTGATATACCATACATGTGCTATACAATAGGTGGAGGACGAGAATGTAGATTGCTAACTTCCCAGTGGAGCCCTGCGAGGAATCCCCTTCCGTCTCTTGGTAGATGTTGTGTGATTCACTATAGTTGGCGGAGGAGTTGGAGGAGACATGTTGTAATGTAGTTTTACAGCATTGTCATGTTGGAGAAATGATGGTGTTTTCTTTGAGTCAATGGCGTTCCTGTGCTGTTGTTTTTTTCTTTGCTGACTGGCTTTGATCTCACAGTTTAGCTTCGTTCCTGTAAGCTGAAATGAAATTGCAAAGATGTAAGGTCAATTTATTGAAGATAAATGAGGAGGTGATTTACAGCCTTGGTGGGAGTGGGCAGAATTTATGTGATGCATTTAATATGGACAATAGTAGAGATCCATTTACACTTAGTGTATTGAAAGATGCATTGGGTAGATTGAAGATAGAAATTAGCAAAAAGCCATTTAAGCAAAAAAAATTTAAATGTTATGGACATTAACAAAACAATGGATTGAAAGCTACATTACTTATAATGAATATGGAAATTAACAAAACAGTGCATTGGGTATATTGATCATGGAAATTAGCAAAGACTCATTGAAGCCTAAAACCATTTTAAACCAGGATTTGTGCAACAATGCAATGAAAACATGTAGCAAAGGCTTAGGCAAACCCATGTTTGTGTAACAATGTATTGGGTATATTGAACGTGAACATGAACAAAAACCCATTTAAACGTGGGTTTATGAAACAATGTATTGAAGATGCATTGTCTAGATTGAATAAAAACATTAGTGCATGATATGTAACTGACTAACCTTGAAGTTGAGAATGCATATCTTAATCCACACAAATGTTTAAGAGATATACAACCTCAGATTTACAAGTCTTGCAGTGCAAATTAAACTTGGTTTAGATGGGCCTGTGCTATAACAGTGAATAGGTTGCTTACCTTGCAGCCTAGGGAACAGAAGCTGCAAGTGTCCAGAAGAGTTCTGTTGCATGTCTGGCATGTATTTATGACTCTTTTTCCAGGCCTGGGCTGAGGCCTCTCGTTGAGGAAAACAACCCTTGTGCTATTTATAATGTACGTCTGCACGCCTGTAATGTCCAGCACCTTCTGGATCTCTGAAACTCGGATCACGTCATGGTAGGAAGAACGCCTTATCTGAACAAGAAGTAAAAAAGAAGAAGAAATGGTGATGTTTTTTGCAACGAGAGAAGCGAGCCCAAACCCAAATGGCTTGTGTGTGATCAGTGAACATTTTTTAGTAATACAACAGTGAAGGAAATTTAGTTTCAATGCATTGGCAAATCTAATAAAATTGATGTCAAATGTACATTAACTATTTATATAATTCATTAAGCTATTTTCCATTGATCTTTATATAACTCATTAAGCTATTCTCCATTGATTGGTCAGCAATACGCTACACTGATCAGTTAATTTAATAAATAAAACCTATAGATCAAGAAACAACGAAAATCTGGGCTCTGATATGCACTGGACAATGAAGAGCTGGAGTTCATTTAAATGGCAGATGTATCAAATATTGAAACTAGTATAATCTCAATCTTGGCAGCTTGTCAAACCCAAATTTCTTGACAACCTCATGTCAATATCAAACCAGGTTTAAATAGGTCTCGCTGTTCTATCTCCCATGGACAGTTGCAAACAGAAATAGAATGAAATGCAATGTAATGTAGAGCAGCATAATAAAATATATAACCTGAATAACATGATGGTGTCTATGGTGAGCAACACAGTAGGAGCACAGAGCGCCACGCATACAATTGAGGCAGTACATATTGCACTCAGTAGTTTTGCTGGAATCTCCATGGATTTTGCAGTGCACGAAGAAGCTCGTCTCCAACAATGGTTTCAGCCATGCTGGCCTTATCTCCTTCTCTTCCTCCTCCCCTGATGATAACATCATAGCCGACCTCTGTGCAATATGCATATTAATATACACCAAACTCAAAGATCTTGACACAAACCAACCCAAACAAACCACTTACCATAGCTTCTCTGTTTTCCCTTTAAGCAAAACTTCTTCCCGGTCCCTTGAAAGAATAGGATTTGGATGCAAGCTATGGTCAGAATGTGTGTGTCTATCAAATATAGAATCATGCTAGAGTCTTGAATTGGGTTAGCTCCCAAACATGAGAATAAAGTAGATATAAGATAAATAAAACATACTTGAGGATGTAGTTTTCAAATGAGTTACTCTTGAATGAGAATAAATCTAAATCATTAAAATGAAATTAACACAAAATATTCAATTGTGTATGTTTTCACAGTTAGTTATTATATTAGATTGTGTATGTTTTCACAGTTAGTTATTATATTTAATTGTGTATGTTTTCAAGTGAGTGCATTTTTTGAATTGACTTATGAGAATTTTTGAAAAATCCAAACTCACATAATCAATCTAAAAACTAACCACACACAAAATATCCAATTATGAAAATGTAAATATAAAATTGCTGAACAACTTTTTGAATTAGGCTAGTTCACAATCATAAAAATCAAATTAACAAAATATCAAACAATACAATACAATAGAGCTTTGAATTAAGTTAATATCATGCAAATACAACCCTAGCAGCCTTGAATTGGGTCAACATAATGTAGATGCAAACCTCCCAAAGAGGCTGGGTGAGAACATGGGTGTATAATAAATGCACAACTACCCCAAAGCCTCGAATTATGCTCAAAATCATGAAAACTAGGTCAATGCATACCTTCTCAACTACTGTAAGAAAATTGATATCTAATAAATATAAGCAATCAAGCCAGAGCCAATTGGGCTAGCTTGAAATCATGAAAATCAACCTCTCTAACAATATAGATCTGTCAGCCACAAAAGCTCTGAATCCGAACTTGTGGGCAAAGTGAAAATCCAAGTACAAGGAGAGCTTAATAACTACAGGTATGTCGACTATTTCAATTTGGAATGTAGGAGGAATTCATCCATCAATCAATTCAGTCTACGCAAAGAGTGGAAAGTGCATTAACTCTGCGTTGCATTATTGATGGAGAATATATCTTGTATTCCAACCCACCTCACTCTCCTTCACGCATAAAGCGCTACAGAATTAGCACGTTCATTTGCAAATTCTTCCAAAATTG
>JZKD02S1119579.1:0-12972 GCA_000966675.3 Picea glauca | reverse complement strand
GATTCCAATGAGCTATTACATTGAGAGGTTCTTCCAAGTAATGTGCCCAAAATGACCTCTTTAGTGATTTCAATTAACTTATAGCTCAAAATAGTCAAAATCATGGAAATCGTCGAAATGCAACAAAACCAAAGCCAACCTATGCGGAATGGCTCGTAATGATGGAATATGATGATAAATGCAATATGGACCCCACAATGCCTCTCAAATACCCCTGTACTCATGATAACATCCATCTGGGTACTTCGGTCATCATAAATCACTGCACTGTGATGATGTCCCAAAGTGGGGACATTACACCATCTATAGTTTGACTGTGGCGAGCCAAAAAAACATTGTTTAGGGCCCCAAAACGGACCTAGATGTAAAGAAAGACGTGCTGACATGAAAACATATGAAATAAGCAAGTTGGATTAGGCGGGAGGCCACCAGTATCCACCTGGAAGATGTGTAGGGCTTCAAACAACCCCAAAAGTGTAGAACCCAGAATTACAAAGAAGTACAGAAGAATGTGTTGAACTAAAGACTGTCAAGAGGAGCCAGTTGGAATAGGTGGGTGGCCACCAATATTCACCTGGATCAGTTCTCATCCCTTAGGAAGAAATGGTATCTATTGCATTGATTTCCCCCATCAGGTGAGGAAAATTCTATTTAATTTGGCCCTGGGTGAGCCACTTTCCTTGGTGGAGGAGCTTCCCTGCCTTGAAAATTTGATAAAGATGGATCCTTTGCTGGTGAGTGCCCTTGACTTGTGTGTCCACTATATGATCAATGGATGCCTATTCCGTACAGTCAGGGTTGAGATCTATTGGTGTCAGATGTTCTGTGATCTCTGAGGTTTCCAATAATGGTGGAAAATATGGCCGAAGGAGGTCCACATTAAACACTAGGTGCAAGCCAAGGAAGGGTGGAGTGTTGAGCTCAAAATCATTGCTACCCACAACCTTGGTGATAGTGTAAGGCCCATAGATAAGTGGGAGGAGCTTTTGATGGGGCCTTGTAAGATGCTATTTTTTCAAATGTAACCAAAACTTGTCTCCAACCTAAAACTGGTGTGGTACCCTGTGTTGATCATGACGCTTCTTGTACTTAGCATTGGCTTTCTACAAAATCTCATGGACCTATTGGCATATGTGTTGAATTCGATTAATGAATATGGTGTCTTTGGCGGTCTTAGACTGAACATGGGAAGAGTTTGTTTGTGTGGTTGCAAGAGGTAGTGCAACACCAATGGAACTTTCTGTGCTTCCTCTCTTATACTTGATGTTGAGATGGAATTGTTGTAGTTAGGTGGACCACTTCTGGTGGTAGTTGTTCTGCAACTTCCCATGTGTCTGTATGAACTAGAGAGGCTTGTGATCAGTTTGGATGATTTTCTCCTTTCCCATAATGTAATTTTTCCATTGACGAAATGCTTATACAATGGAATACATTTCCTTGTCATAGGTGTGGTATTTATGGATAGTATCTGAGAGCGCCTGACTATGGTATGCCACTAGATGATCGTGCTGAGTGAGAACTTCGCCTACAACATAGTCAGATGCATCAGTCTCAATCTCAAACAATTGTTGCAGATCGGGCAGGGAGAGTACCAGAGCTAAGCACAGGTGATGCTTTAGATCATAAAATGCTCGTTGGTGTTCCTCCCCCAAAACAAAATTTTCCCTGCCACCACCCTTGGTCACTTGGTTGAGGGCCCATGCAATATGTGAGAATCCCAACATGAACCGTTGGTAGAAGATGGCCAGTGCCAAGAAGCTTCGAAGATCGGTTAGTGTGGTCGGGGCTGGATAGTCATGGATGACTTGGATCTTACCTGGATCAACATGTACCCCATGCTCATCAACAATGTAGCCCAAGCATTGGACCCTGTTCATGCCAAAGGAGCATTTTTCCAAGTTGGCATATATCCCATGCTGCTGCAGAGTGCTCAAAACTTGTTGAATGTGTCGCATGTTCTCCTCCCAAGTTCTGTTGAAGATGAGGATGTAATCCAAATATACCACCACAAAAGAGTTGGTGAAGGATCTCAATACATCATCCATCAATCTCATGAAAGTGGTTGATGCATTTTTTAATCCAAACGACATGACCAACCATTCGAAGAGTCCTTCTTTAGATTTGAAAGTTGTCTTCCATACATCAATTGGTTCGATGGGAACTTGGTGGTAGCCATACTTTAGGTCAATCTTGTTGAATAACTTTTCCCCCTTGAGTTGGTCAAGAAGGCATCAATCCTAGGAATTGGGTACCGGTTCCTGACTGTGATTTTTTTTATGCTTTGTAATAAATGCAGAGTCACTAGGTCCTATCCTTCTTCTGCATTAGTACAATTGGACTTCCACAAGCGAAGGATCTAGGTATGATGTTCCCCTTTTGAATAATATATTGGATTTTACACTTGATTTCATCATTTTCCATCAATGAGCGATGATAGACTGGTCCATTAGGTAGAGGTGCACCAGGGGTTAGATCAATTGGATGCTTGAATTAGCAGTGTGTCGGTACCCCGATGGGTGAGGAGAAGATGTCTTTGTACTCTTCCACGATCCCGCAAACTTTATTTTTCTACAAAGAGAGGCTTTGTGTAGAGGCCACATATGTGGTGGTGACCTTATTCTTTCTGTGATCTCAGATCACAAAGAAGAGGAACTTCTCGGTCTGTGAAATGACCTTACTACATTACTTAGAAGAGATTAAAGAAATAGCGGTAGGCGATGCTACCTCTAGTATCCTATACAATTGTCTACCCAAAGTAATAATAACACTACGAGGTCTAGACTCATACACAACATGATGCTTCTACAAATATGGTTGTCCTAAAATAAAATCATAAACTTCAAGGGGAGAAATATCATACAATACCTCCTCTTTGAAAGGCTTGATGTCATAGGGAAGACGACAATGTTGGCTGACATGGAGATCTCTTCCTTGGTGAAGCTAACCAATGGTATAGGGTTGCGGGTGCGGTGTTGTTGGTAGGTCCAACCACTTGACAAACTTTGTTGAGATCAAGTTCTTTTGAATACCACTATCGATAATGAAATGAAGCAGAGCCCCCTTTACCCACATCTGTGAGTGAAATAGGTGTTCACCTTTCTCTAGTTCTTCTGGTTCGCCTGGCTGGACTTTGGTGGTAGCGCCAGTGGCACTAGGTTCAACATCGATAATATTCTTCCCTCATTCTATATTTGATTTGGAGTCAGAATTGACCTTTGACTCGGAAGCCTTCAGCTCGGCCACGAGTGACTGCTTGGAGCGGAATTCTTTAGTGTTGTTCCAAGGGATTTTATGGTATTCACACGATTTTCCCGTGTCCTTCTTCGTCATCTCATTTCCATTTTTGTGTTGTGGCTTGGATTGGTTGTCTTGAGAGTGGCCATATTTTCTCCACCCCTTTCTATGTGGGTTGGGACGACCTTTTCCCTTCTTCGGATGTAAGGAGTTTTCAGATCCAAACTCTTGCCTATTCTGCTTAAATTTCTGGTCGATCTTGACATCATATCTATAAGTCATACCCAATGAGGTGATGTCCAGAAACTCAATTTCTGTTTGAATGTATCTATGCAAAAAATTGTGGTATTTGAGCACTAGATGTCTCTCAAAGTCTTTGATACCCAATTTGGTGCACAGGGTATGCAAAATATTGGTGAAATCTGGTATTGTCTTCTCCCTTTCCTGACGCAGGGTGGTCCATTTGGTGTACCGGTCCTCGTAGCTTCCAACATGGTAGTATTTTTCTTTAATGACATCCCAAAAGGAATCCCATGTAGGAGAAACCACAAATATTGTAGATTCCTCTATGGACATTTTATTAGAGTAAGTATCCCACCAGTCCTTAACATGGGGGATGATCTTGAGGTGTGCAAAAGTAATATTTTCCCTATCTAAAAAATTATGGACCAAAAAACACCCTTCGATCAGATTCAACCATTTATCTACAACATCCACATCTATCAGTCCTTCAAATAATGGAATATCAAAATTTACCTATACCTTGAAGAGGGTTGCATGGATGCTTGATGAAGATGCTTCTCCTGTGGGCACCCACCGAAGGATTTACGCAAATTTTTCCATCATTTCGTTCCTTTTTCATGTAAGGGATTCCTCGAGAAACATTTTAAAATGATCTCCTACTCCATCATCTTTCTTTTCGTCCCCCATGGGTTGTTTTCGAGCTCAGCGCGACCGATATTGAAATGACTCAATTGGCTTGAGTCCCAACTTATTATACCTAGATCTTGTTGAGGACATGCACAAAGAAAAATAAATGAAGAGAAGACCGCTTTGATACCACTAATTCCGATTTAGGAGCAGAACGAATTGACTAAAAAATAGAATACAATAAACATAGATATATGAAGAACAACATAGATATCCAATGAACAATATCTTTTACTGAATAAATGAAATAGATTGAAATTGTAAAACTGTAGAACTGAAACACTTGCTCGAATGATGGTAGCTATCTCTGAGTAGAGATGTGGTTGCTACATGCATCCGTTTGAGCGAAATGATTACAATGAGGCTCCAGAGGCCTTTTAAAAACTACTCATGAATTCCAAAACCCTAGACATCCAAAAACCTAACCCTAGGAGATGAAACAAAAAAAGTTATGTGGGATCCTATGGGTAAGTTGTTACGTCAACTTCTCGAGGTTGTAACTTTTGCATACGACCTCAATTTTAGGTGCGTGATATCCCATTGGAAAGGTATTTTTGATAAGTACGCATTATGTCATCAAACTCTGACTCTAACTATAGTTTGATAGTGACGAGCCAAAAAAACACTATTTAGGGCCCTAAAACGGCCCTCGAAGTACATAAATATGCGCTGACATGAAAACATACAAAATAATCCAGTTGGATTAGGTGGGAGGCCACCAGTATCCACCTAAAAGATGTGTAGGGATTCAAACAACCCCATAAGTGTAGAATCCATGATTACAAAGAAGTACAGAAGAATGTGTTGAACTAAAAACTATCAAGAGAATCCAGTTGGAATAGGTAGGTGGCCACCAATATCTACCTAGATCACACATCCTCTCTATGCATAAGAGGGATAACTCCGTGTGGATCCACACCACAACACACATTCCTATAGGGCTTACAACAAACCTGGGGAAATTATCTTTCCTATGGCTAAGCTTTACAACTGAGACCAAATTTTTTTGGGGTGTTGGGTACTACCAATCATGCAATCCATGCATCGCATATGCATCATTAATTAAGGTACAACAAGAATTCAAAAATTATTTACAAATGTTACCAATTATATTCCCAATATAAAAGCCCATTACAAACTAATATCATTCACATCTCATCCCCATCACGTTGTGTTGCCTCTCCATCTCGATTCTTCCTTCTTTGTCTTCAATGTTATTATCTTGGATTTTTCATATCCACCCACCAGTGATTTGTCAGAGTAGACAATTTTAACGAAACCACTAGGCTTCATATTGAGTTGGTTAGGCTCAATATCTTGGTTGACTTAAATTATTACAAGACATTTTCCATACCACTATTATCTCATCAAAATCCAATGTGAAGAAAGATCTACAAATTTCAATGTATAAACATTATAATTTTCAAATGTTCAAATTTAATAACAAATTCACCTAAATTTGTACCATACCTCCTTCGTTTATTTCGTTGAACATTAATAATATGGATTCTTACTCAACATCATAGAAACGTAGGTCTCATCTAAGTACTACCTCCAAAACAATCGACAATCTCCATAGTTCGTTGGAAAAACTACACAACCACACATATGGAAAAACAATGAATCTGGGCGCACAAAATCTCACTTTGTGTACGCAGTCACGCACAAATAGTGATGCTCCATGTGGTACAACAATTCCCAATGCCCATCTCTCGGCACATAAATGATGAATGCTCCATTCAACTACACTTTCACTTGGTGCAAACAATCAACATGCCCTCGTAGTGGATGATCTCCTTCATAGTATTGTTATTATGTCTCACGCCTGCTTTAACATATTTATCCCAAAATTCCACGCGACTCCTTCAAGGGACAACAAAAAATGAAAATATGTTAAATAGAAAACTTCTACAACATTTACATAGACAGTGCAACCATACCAGACCCCAATCTCCAATCACATGCAAAAAAAAGATAATGAGAATCTATGCTTCAACGAATCTATTGCTCCATGGTATAACCAACACAAGAGTAGAGTATTACACACAAATAATAGTGCCAATCACTATATTAACTTAATTTAATGGATCCATATAAATACAACAATCTTGTCTTAAGATAGGATATACAAGCTACCAAATAAATAAATCTGCAGAAGAGATAGAACTCACGCCAATCTGTTATCTTAATCAAGAAAAAAATTACATTTATAGCTTGATACACAAGCAACGGTTTCCTCAAATGACGGATCTGATAACCATGTAGAGGACATGCAGATTCCAAGTTTATTAACTACTTCTATATTTAACATTTCTCCATTAATATCTAACAGTTCCCCTTAATGGAGAAATGGATTTTCTACCACACATAATTGTTTCCTGCATTCTTCAAAATTCATCTTTCCAAGAGGTTTGGTAAAGATGTCAGCCACATTATCAGTGATATTACAATAGATCAAGTCAATTTCCTTTGATTGTATCTTTTCTCTTACAAAATGGTGTTGTATTTCAATATGATTTGTTCTAGCATGATAAATTGGGTTTTGAGCCAATTTAATAGAACTTTGATTGTCACATTTGAGAACAGTAGGCTTCATTTGTTTATTTCCAATATCTTCAAGAATTCTCCTTAACCAAACATCTTCACAAGTAGCATTACATAGAGCTTTGTACTCAGCTTCTGTTGATGATAAAAAAACAATTGGTTGTTTATTACTGCTCTGTGACACAACCCTTGTACCAATGTTGAATGCATATCCAGAAGTTGATTTCTTGTCATCAGGATTTCCGACCCAATCTGAACCAGAGTAACATTCCAAATCAACATCACAATTTTCAGTATACATAATACCAAAATTAACATTTCCTTTCAGATATCAAAGGACTTTCTTTGCAGCTACGCAGTGGCTTTCAAGTGGCTTAGCCATGAACTGACTAAGGATGTTGANCTCTCTTATACTTGATGTTGAGATGGAATTGTTGTAGTTAGGTGGACCACTTCTGGTGGTAGTTGTTCTGCAACTTCCCATGTGTCTGTATGAACTAGAGAGGCTTGTGATCAGTTTGGATGATTTTCTCCTTTCCCATAATGTAATTTTTCCATTGACGAAATGCTTATACAATGGAATACATTTCCTTGTCATAGGTGTGGTATTTATGGATAGTATCTGAGAGCGCCTGACTATGGTATGCCACTAGATGATCGTGCTGAGTGAGAACTTCGCCTACAACATAGTCAGATGCATCAGTCTCAATCTCAAACAATTGTTGCAGATCGGGCAGGGAGAGTACCAGAGCTAAGCACAGGTGATGCTTTAGATCATAAAATGCTCGTTGGTGTTCCTCCCCCAAAACAAAATTTTCCCTGCCACCACCCTTGGTCACTTGGTTGAGGGCCCATGCAATATGTGAGAATCCCAACATGAACCGTTGGTAGAAGATGGCCAGTGCCAAGAAGCTTCGAAGATCGGTTAGTGTGGTCGGGGCTGGATAGTCATGGATGACTTGGATCTTACCTGGATCAACATGTACCCCATGCTCATCAACAATGTAGCCCAAGCATTGGACCCTGTTCATGCCAAAGGAGCATTTTTCCAAGTTGGCATATATCCCATGCTGCTGCAGAGTGCTCAAAACTTGTTGAATGTGTCGCATGTTCTCCTCCCAAGTTCTGTTGAAGATGAGGATGTAATCCAAATATACCACCACAAAAGAGTTGGTGAAGGATCTCAATACATCATCCATCAATCTCATGAAAGTGGTTGATGCATTTTTTAATCCAAACGACATGACCAACCATTCGAAGAGTCCTTCTTTAGATTTGAAAGTTGTCTTCCATACATCAATTGGTTCGATGGGAACTTGGTGGTAGCCATACTTTAGGTCAATCTTGTTGAATAACTTTTCCCCCTTGAGTTGGTCAAGAAGGCATCAATCCTAGGAATTGGGTACCGGTTCCTGACTGTGATTTTTTTTATGCTTTGTAATAAATGCAGAGTCACTAGGTCCTATCCTTCTTCTGCATTAGTACAATTGGACTTCCACAAGCGAAGGATCTAGGTATGATGTTCCCCTTTTGAATAATATATTGGATTTTACACTTGATTTCATCATTTTCCATCAATGAGCGATGATAGACTGGTCCATTAGGTAGAGGTGCACCAGGGGTTAGATCAATTGGATGCTTGAATTAGCAGTGTGTCGGTACCCCGATGGGTGAGGAGAAGATGTCTTTGTACTCTTCCACGATCCCGCAAACTTTATTTTTCTACAAAGAGAGGCTTTGTGTAGAGGCCACATATGTGGTGGTGACCTTATTCTTTCTGTGATCTCAGATCACAAAGAAGAGGAACTTCTCGGTCTGTGAAATGACCTTACTACATTACTTAGAAGAGATTAAAGAAATAGCGGTAGGCGATGCTACCTCTAGTATCCTATACAATTGTCTACCCAAAGTAATAATAACACTACGAGGTCTAGACTCATACACAACATGATGCTTCTACAAATATGGTTGTCCTAAAATAAAATCATAAACTTCAAGGGGAGAAATATCATACAATACCTCCTCTTTGAAAGGCTTGATGTCATAGGGAAGACGACAATGTTGGCTGACATGGAGATCTCTTCCTTGGTGAAGCTAACCAATGGTATAGGGTTGCGGGTGCGGTGTTGTTGGTAGGTCCAACCACTTGACAAACTTTGTTGAGATCAAGTTCTTTTGAATACCACTATCGATAATGAAATGAAGCAGAGCCCCCTTTACCCACATCTGTGAGTGAAATAGGTGTTCACCTTTCTCTAGTTCTTCTGGTTCGCCTGGCTGGACTTTGGTGGTAGCGCCAGTGGCACTAGGTTCAACATCGATAATATTCTTCCCTCATTCTATATTTGATTTGGAGTCAGAATTGACCTTTGACTCGGAAGCCTTCAGCTCGGCCACGAGTGACTGCTTGGAGCGGAATTCTTTAGTGTTGTTCCAAGGGATTTTATGGTATTCACACGATTTTCCCGTGTCCTTCTTCGTCATCTCATTTCCATTTTTGTGTTGTGGCTTGGATTGGTTGTCTTGAGAGTGGCCATATTTTCTCCACCCCTTTCTATGTGGGTTGGGACGACCTTTTCCCTTCTTCGGATGTAAGGAGTTTTCAGATCCAAACTCTTGCCTATTCTGCTTAAATTTCTGGTCGATCTTGACATCATATCTATAAGTCATACCCAATGAGGTGATGTCCAGAAACTCAATTTCTGTTTGAATGTATCTATGCAAAAAATTGTGGTATTTGAGCACTAGATGTCTCTCAAAGTCTTTGATACCCAATTTGGTGCACAGGGTATGCAAAATATTGGTGAAATCTGGTATTGTCTTCTCCCTTTCCTGACGCAGGGTGGTCCATTTGGTGTACCGGTCCTCGTAGCTTCCAACATGGTAGTATTTTTCTTTAATGACATCCCAAAAGGAATCCCATGTAGGAGAAACCACAAATATTGTAGATTCCTCTATGGACATTTTATTAGAGTAAGTATCCCACCAGTCCTTAACATGGGGGATGATCTTGAGGTGTGCAAAAGTAATATTTTCCCTATCTAAAAAATTATGGACCAAAAAACACCCTTCGATCAGATTCAACCATTTATCTACAACATCCACATCTATCAGTCCTTCAAATAATGGAATATCAAAATTTACCTATACCTTGAAGAGGGTTGCATGGATGCTTGATGAAGATGCTTCTCCTGTGGGCACCCACCGAAGGATTTACGCAAATTTTTCCATCATTTCGTTCCTTTTTCATGTAAGGGATTCCTCGAGAAACATTTTAAAATGATCTCCTACTCCATCATCTTTCTTTTCGTCCCCCATGGGTTGTTTTCGAGCTCAGCGCGACCGATATTGAAATGACTCAATTGGCTTGAGTCCCAACTTATTATACCTAGATCTTGTTGAGGACATGCACAAAGAAAAATAAATGAAGAGAAGACCGCTTTGATACCACTAATTCCGATTTAGGAGCAGAACGAATTGACTAAAAAATAGAATACAATAAACATAGATATATGAAGAACAACATAGATATCCAATGAACAATATCTTTTACTGAATAAATGAAATAGATTGAAATTGTAAAACTGTAGAACTGAAACACTTGCTCGAATGATGGTAGCTATCTCTGAGTAGAGATGTGGTTGCTACATGCATCCGTTTGAGCGAAATGATTACAATGAGGCTCCAGAGGCCTTTTAAAAACTACTCATGAATTCCAAAACCCTAGACATCCAAAAACCTAACCCTAGGAGATGAAACAAAAAAAGTTATGTGGGATCCTATGGGTAAGTTGTTACGTCAACTTCTCGAGGTTGTAACTTTTGCATACGACCTCAATTTTAGGTGCGTGATATCCCATTGGAAAGGTATTTTTGATAAGTACGCATTATGTCATCAAACTCTGACTCTAACTATAGTTTGATAGTGACGAGCCAAAAAAACACTATTTAGGGCCCTAAAACGGCCCTCGAAGTACATAAATATGCGCTGACATGAAAACATACAAAATAATCCAGTTGGATTAGGTGGGAGGCCACCAGTATCCACCTAAAAGATGTGTAGGGATTCAAACAACCCCATAAGTGTAGAATCCATGATTACAAAGAAGTACAGAAGAATGTGTTGAACTAAAAACTATCAAGAGAATCCAGTTGGAATAGGTAGGTGGCCACCAATATCTACCTAGATCACACATCCTCTCTATGCATAAGAGGGATAACTCCGTGTGGATCCACACCACAACACACATTCCTATAGGGCTTACAACAAACCTGGGGAAATTATCTTTCCTATGGCTAAGCTTTACAACTGAGACCAAATTTTTTTGGGGTGTTGGGTACTACCAATCATGCAATCCATGCATCGCATATGCATCATTAATTAAGGTACAACAAGAATTCAAAAATTATTTACAAATGTTACCAATTATATTCCCAATATAAAAGCCCATTACAAACTAATATCATTCACATCTCATCCCCATCACGTTGTGTTGCCTCTCCATCTCGATTCTTCCTTCTTTGTCTTCAATGTTATTATCTTGGATTTTTCATATCCACCCACCAGTGATTTGTCAGAGTAGACAATTTTAACGAAACCACTAGGCTTCATATTGAGTTGGTTAGGCTCAATATCTTGGTTGACTTAAATTATTACAAGACATTTTCCATACCACTATTATCTCATCAAAATCCAATGTGAAGAAAGATCTACAAATTTCAATGTATAAACATTATAATTTTCAAATGTTCAAATTTAATAACAAATTCACCTAAATTTGTACCATACCTCCTTCGTTTATTTCGTTGAACATTAATAATATGGATTCTTACTCAACATCATAGAAACGTAGGTCTCATCTAAGTACTACCTCCAAAACAACCGACAATCTCCATAGTTCGTTGGAAAAACTACACAACCACACATATGGAAAAACAATGAATCTGGGCGCACAAAATCTCACTTTGTGTACGCAGTCACACACAAATAGTGATGCTCCATGTGGTACAACAATTCCCAATGCCCATCTCTCGGCACATAAACGATGAATGCTCCATTCAACTACACTTTCACTTGGTGCAAACAATCAACATGCCCTCGTAGTGGATGATCTCCTTCATAGTATTGTTATTATGTCTCACGCCTGCTCTAACATATTTATCCCAAAATTCCACGCGACTCCTTCAAGGGACAAAAAAAAATGAAAATATGTTAAATAGAAAACTTCTACAACATTTACATAGACAGTGCAACCATACCAGATCCCAATCTCCAATCACATGCAAAAAAAATATAATGAGAATCTATGCTTCAACGAATCTATTGCTCCATGGTATAACCAACACAAGAGTAGAGTATTACACACAAATAATAGTGCCAATCACTATATTAACTTAATTTAATGGATCCATATAAATACAACAATCTTGTCTTAAGATAGGATATACAAGCTACCAAATAAATAAATCTGCAGAAGAGATAGAACTCACGCCAATCTGTTATCTTAATCAAGAAAAAAATTACATTTATAGCTTGATACACAAGCAACGGTTTCCTCAAATGACGGATCTGATAACCATGTAGAGGACATGCAGATTCCAAGTTTATTAACTACTTCTATATTTAACATTTCTCCATTAATATCTAACAGTTCCCCTTAATGGAGAAATGGATTTTCTACCACACATAATTGTTTCCTGCATTCTTCAAAATTCATCTTTCCAAGAGGTTTGGTAAAGATGTCAGCCACATTATCAGTGATATTACAATAGATCAAGTCAATTTCCTTTGATTGTATCTTTTCTCTTACAAAATGGTGTTGTATTTCAATATGATTTGTTCTAGCATGATAAATTGGGTTTTGAGCCAATTTAATAGAACTTTGATTGTCACATTTGAGAACAGTAGGCTTCATTTGTTTATTTCCAATATCTTCAAGAATTCTCCTTAACCAAACATCTTCACAAGTAGCATTACATAGAGCTTTGTACTCAGCTTCTGTTGATGATAAAAAAACAATTGGTTGTTTATTACTGCTCTGTGACACAACCCTTGTACCAATGTTGAATGCATATCCAGAAGTTGATTTCTTGTCATCAGGATTTCCGACCCAATCTGAACCAGAGTAACATTCCAAATCAACATCACAATTTTCAGTATACATAATACCAAAATTAACATTTCCTTTCAGATATCAAAGGACTTTCTTTGCAGCTACGCAGTGGCTTTCAAGTGGCTTAGCCATGAACTGACTAAGGATGTTGA
>JZKD02S1119568.1:0-12972 GCA_000966675.3 Picea glauca | reverse complement strand
TTTAAAGCTAGTTCACTTTACCTTGATCAGACGACTATGATTCTCTTGCGCTCGGACCGAACGACTGAGATCCTCCCTCCTCTGCACTTGCTCCTCGTTGTCTGGACGATGATCAGACTGTCTAGATTTTTTCCTCCTGGCGTTCTCCTTTTCTGGTTCTTTGACTTCTTGCAAAGCCTTTTTGACACTTAGTCGAATCTCATATCTATGCACTCCTTGCACCAGACCTTTTACGCAAGGTTTTGGGTTCTTGCGGATGATTGTGCATGCCTTGTACCAGTCTCTTTGCACTCCTTGCAAAGGGAAAAGTTTCGTGCTATCTCTTCTGAGCTTTGGAACCGAAACAGATTCCGTCAACACACTCCTTGCATTCTATATGCATGCTTTGCACCACTCGTCAAAAGAGAAACAATTGAAACTTATCCTAACATTCACAGTTCCATCTGTTCATAAAGAAATTCATTCATTCATGAAAGAATAATAACAGAGAATTGCAAACAATGTGCACACCCTGCATTGGGTCAATTTTCCTCTGTTATATTCAAAGTGAAAATGGCTACAACTAATTCAAAACAAAAACTGAAAACTCAGAAATCTCCTCCTAACTTGCAACTATCTAACTTGCAATTATCTAATCTGCAACCACCCTCATATGGGCGTACAAAAACTCTATTTATCTTAGAGGGCTCTTAGAGTTTCCCCTGGCTACTTGTTTACATCACAACCTATCCTACGACTATTTTAGTGCAGTCACATTCTAGAGCCGGAGTGGAAACTCCCACTTCTTCGCTCGTGATTTCTCAAGCATTCCTCAAAAGATTATTCTGGTGCTAAGTTAAGGCATACTTCAAAATGTCTGCTGCAACTACCAGTGTTGAGCTCTCGTACAGATTCTCAGATGCTGATGGGTCTTGCTTCGCGTGCTTGACAGTGATGCTCCTACATCATACTCCCCTTGAAAAAAAATTGTGGACTCATGTCCATGAGCTTCTACACCGATTTTCCATGCTTTTGTATAGCATCTTCATTTTCCCAACTGACATCTTCTATTGGGTGTCCCTTCCACTTGACCAGATATTCAAAATAGGTCTTCCTCCTGGTCATTTTTCCAATCCTCTGATCAACAATCTTCTCCATCTATGGTGTTTCTACTACAGGCATTTGTTTCTCCCATTGAATCTTCCCTTGATCTTCTGATCCCTTGGTGTCATCTTTCTTGTAAAGATACATGTTTGAAACATTGAATATGGTCGATATACCCACACCATCTAACAACTCAATCTCATAGGCGTTTGCATCAAACATCCTCAAGATCTTACATGGTCCTATCTTCTTTATTTTTAACTTGTTATATGTTCCTCTAGAGAACCTTTCTTTCTTCAGATGTGCCAGAACCTGATCTCCTACTTCAAACTGAAGTTCTCTGTGATGTTGATCAACTCTGTGTTTGTACTCTTGGTTAGAACTCTGCAACTGTCCTTTGATTTGGTTATGGAGCTTCTGTATTTCTGCAGCAAAATCTTCTACTCTAGCGCTCCTGATCTCACTTTGTTTCAAGTATCTCAACTCAGATACTCCCCTAGGTTGCATTCCATACAATATTTGGAATGGGCTCTTTCCAGTGCTCCTATTTGATGAGTCATTGTATGCAAATTATGCTTGTGGGAGAATCTGATCCCACTGATTATGGTGCTCAGTAACCAGACTCCTCAACAAGTTTCCCAAACTTATGTTTACCACCTCAGTCTGTCCATCTTTCTGAGGGTGATAAGCTGAGTTGAAGGAAAAATTTGTCCCCAAATTCTTCCACAATGTTCTCCAAAAGTGACCAACAAATTTTGTGTCTCTGTCTGAGACAATGATTCTGGGTAGGCTATGAAGTCTTACAACTTCCTTAAAGAAAATATTCGCAACATGTGTTGCATCACTGGTATTCTAGCATGGGATAAAATGTGCCATCTTTGAAAATCTATCCACCGCCAAAAATATGGAATCAAATCCTCTTTGCGATCTTGGCAATCCCAACACGAAATCCATGCTTATTGCATCCCAAGGCCTCTCTGGTATTGGCAATGGTTGATACAATCCAGTGTTCTATCTTTTTCCTTTTGCATGTTGGCAGATTCTACATCAGTTCACAAACTTTATCACTTATGTTCTCATACTTGGCCAATAGTATGAACTGTTTAACTGTGCAAACTTTTTATCATGGCCGAAATGTCCAACCAATCCTCCACTATGCTTTTCTTTCAAAAGTTTATCCCTCATTGAGCATTTTGGTATGCACAACTGATTTCCCTTGAACAACAATCTCTCTTGAATCATATACTCTGTCCACTGGCTTCTGTCTCTTAGCACAGAATTTGCACATGCTTCATATGCTTCCTTGAAATATGTATCATCCCAATACATGTCCTTAAGGTGTTCAAGCCCCAAGGTCTTCACCTGAAATTCCTGTAGAATCAAGCATCTCCTTCTTAATGCATCAACAACTTTGTTAGCATTCCCAACAATATGTTTTATGAAAAAATTAAAATTTTTCATAAACTCAACCCATTTTTCATGCCTCTGATTCAATTTTTCCTCTTTGGTTATGAATTGTAAAGCCTAGTTATTGCTATACACGATAAATTCCTGTGGGACAAGGTAATGTCTCCACTTCTTCAAGGATTGAATTATGGCATAAAACTCCTTATCGTATGCAGAGTATTTTCTCTTGGTCTCATTCAATTTCTCATTGAA
This sequence comes from Picea glauca, assembly GCA_000966675.3. NCBI lineage: Eukaryota > Viridiplantae > Streptophyta > Pinopsida > Pinales > Pinaceae > Picea > Picea glauca. The sequence goes on along the minus strand of JZKD02S1119568.1, from coordinate 10,230 downwards.
ATAGGCAACAAGTCTATTATCCTGACTCAAAACTGCTCCTATTGCAACTCCATTTGCATCACATCTCACCTAAAATGTCTTTTCAAAATTAGGCAAGACCATAATTGGTCATTCTGTTATTTTCTACTTCAGTATATTGAAGCTCCTCTCGGCTTCCTCTGTCCATTTAAAAGACTTGTGCTTCTTCTTCACTGTATCCATCATTGGCGCACAAATTCCATTGAAGTCTCTGATGAACTTCCTATAGAATCTTGCTAATCCATGGAAGATTCTTACTTCAAACATGCTCCTTGGTGACAACTATTATTTGATTGCTTTCACCTTCTCAGGATCCATCTTCAGTTCATTTGAAGATATCACAAAACCCAAGTAAATGAGTTATGTCTTCATAAAAGAGGACTTCTTCAGATTTATCAACAACTTCTCCTATTGTAGTCTCTTCATCACTAGTGTTAGGTGCCTCAAATGCTCCTCTTTAGTCCTAGTAAAGATCAATATATCATCCAGATATACAACGACAAACTTGCCAATGAAATATTTCAGTATTTCATTCATCAATGTCATAAAAGTACTTAGAGCATTTTTTAAGACAAATGGCATAACAAGGCACTCATACAACCCTTCATTTGTCGTAAAGGTTGTCTTCCACTCATCACCTTCCCTCATTCTAATCTGGTGATATCCGCTTTTCAAATCTATCATAGAAAAGAAATTTTCTCCACTTAAACAGTCCATTAAATCATCCATTCTTGGTAAAGGAAATCTATACCTGATGGTGATCTTGTTAATGGCTCTTGAGTCTATACACATTCTCCATCCTCCATCCTTCTTTGGACTCAACACAGTCGACATTGCACATGGACTCAAGCTCTCTCTGACCAAACCCTTGTCTAACAGTTCCTGGACTTGGTTCTTCACTTCCTCATTCTCTCGAGGTGTCAATCTATATGTCTCTTTGTTCGGAAGACTTGATCCTCGTATCAAGTCAATATGGTGACTGATACTTCTCATGAGTGGAAATGACTTAGGCAACTCATCCACCACTATGTCAGCAAAATTATCCAACAATTCTTGAACTTCTTCATAAAAATCATCCATTGAAGTATTTGTAAGGATAACCTTGGGTTTCCTCACCACAACGAACTGCATCTCCAGTTCTTCCTTGAATTCTTTTAGGAGTTCCTTCCCACTCATGAGAACTATGCTTGTGTTGGCTTCCTCTTTCACTTTATTCTCCTCTATTGACAACAACATGTGTGTTCTACCATTCTTATTCAACCAAGCATTGTTTAGTAACCATTACCTGGCGTCCTTTCTGCAACCATGATACTTTGTATGGATTTAGATGTTCAGTTGTCTCCAGCTCCAATTTCTCCACCATCTCTATGGATACTAAGTTGTCAGTGCTCCCACTATCAATTATCACCTTGCATACTATGTCTTTGGCTTTTCAAGTTGTTCTGAAGAGACTATTCCTCTGCACTAGCCTCTCAACTTCTACCTCTGGCTTTAAGAGAACTTTCTTCAACATCATGGATCTTCCATCCTTTGGTCCTTCTGCTTCAACATCTATTCTATGTGCTTATGAGATGTGAGCTTAACCACCTCCTTATTTCTTTTTCTCGAGCGAGTCCCAAGACATGTGCCCTTTTTTTCCATAGACATATCATCTTACTTCTCCTCCTCCTCTTCTTCCTCTTCCTCTAGGAGAACTTCTTCTACCACCTTGTCTTTCTCGGGAACTTCCTCCTCTTTCTGAGTGACTGTGTGGTTTCTCAGTCTCATCCTTTGACTTATGTGCCTTGTCATGGGTAACTCCCTTACCTCTATTTGGGATTGGGCCTTTTCTTCTTCCTCGTTGGATTTGTTTTCTGGCCAACTTCTCCTCTGGCTTCAACACAAACTGATAAGCATCCTCCACTGTTCTTACCGACATCATGTCGATTTCATCCTAGATTTCATATCTCAGGCCATTTATATATCTGGCTACTTTTTATTCATCTCTCTCTCTCTCTTTGTCTAGTTTTGATGTTCAGCCTATAGAAATCCTCAGTGTACTCCTTAAATGTCATCCCCTTCTGTCTCAGGTTGTGCATTTTCCTGAACATATTGATCTGATAATCTTTGGGAATGAATTTAGCCTTCAACTTGGCTACCATTCTATCCCAATTCTTTATCTTTTGTTTTCCTTGACTCCTCCTCTCAACTTGTAGTTCATCCCACCACAGTGTTGCATGTCCTTTGAGTCGGGTGACAACCTATTTCACCTTTCTCTCTTCATCGACATCTTCATTGTCGAAATGTTTGTCCATAGATATTATCCAATCCAACAACTATTTAGCATCTAAATTTCCTTCATACATTGGGACCTCTATCTTGGCTCTACCTCCCAATCTAACAACTTCTCTCAGCAAGCATTCTTCGATAACATCCTCTCTTGCAGCTTCTTCGACGACATTCTCACCTACTGCTTCTTCTCTATCTTCATCACTAACGTCTCCAACATTAGGTGCTTGTCTCTGTGCTGCCTCCATCGCCTCTAATCTTGCACAAAGTTCTCACATTTCCCTTTCTATGGCTCAATTGGCCAAAGGTGGTTCCACTCATCTCCTTGGCAGCATTGTGTTGATTGTCTGTCACACACACAGAGTACAACTTCGAGTCCTTTTTCTCCTTCGCCTGAAATATACAAGAAAAAATCTTCTCTGATACCACTTGATGCAGACCCCCCTTCTCTCCTAAGGGTTTCACGACCTTTCGGTCTAGGATCAATCAAGAAATTGAGTCTGATTGAATCTTCGGGTCTCTACTAGACCCCAAACCCACTTACACAGGTCCTTCTTCTAAAGACACAGGTCATATGAGACCCGCAGGTTCTTTCCTGAGCATTGTTCAAACCTCAACGCCAAATGGGCATTGTCTCCTCTTTGGCTAAGCCCTTTCCTTTATGTGACCACGACTGTGACCACTTGCCTGATCAAAAGGCATGTTGCAAATCCATGTATCGGGTCTTTTCACATGAGTCACCCTGACTCTCCCGACCTCCAAAATCCTGAAAGGAGCCTAGCGCGTGCTAGCCCCTCTCTCTTCATGACCACTGGTGGTGACCACGTGCTTGAGTGAAAGGCACGTCGTGATTTCACGTTTTGCAACTTTGGGAGCCCTACTACCTTTGTTTCTGTGATAGTCGAAATCGTGATGACCCTAGATCGACGGTCCAGATCTCTCCCTTGCTCAACGGCTCAGATCCAGTCATGATTTCATGTTTTGAGAATTTTCACGACTCAACCATTGAATCCTCCGAGTCACAAGTCAACGAAACACTTATCTCTCACCACATGTCCTCCTTGACGATGGACGGTCCCGATGATTTTGAAATTTTGTGACTTTGTTCCTCCTGCGTGATTTCAAATCTTTAATGCTAGTGCACTTTACCCTGATCGGATGGCTATGATTCCCTTGCACTCGGATTGAACGGTTGATATCCTCCCTCCTCTGAACTTTCTCTTTGTTGTTTGGACGTTGATCAGACGGTCTAGATCTTTCCCCTAGAACTTAGACTTTCTTCAGAATTAGAGGATTTTTGAAGGATTCAAAGGCTTTGACCTTTGTCCTTCCTGCGAGTCCGTTTCTTGTATCTCGTTAACACTTATGAAAAGTGTTATTCCTCCTGAGCATGTTCTCGTGAAGACTTCGATTTATTGCATTCCAGGGACTTCGATAACTCATATCTTAAGGATTTCTCGAAGATAAATTCCTCTCACCCTCCTGGCATTCTCCTTTTCTGGTTCTTCGACTTCTTGCAAATCCTCTTTGACACTTAGTCGAATCTCGGATCTGTGCACTCCTTGCACCATACCTTTTACGCAAGGTTTTGGGTTCTCATAGATGACTGTGCACGCCTTGCACCAGTCTCTTTGCACTCCTTGCAAAGGGAACAGTTTTGTGCTATCTCTTCTGAGCTTCAGAATCGAAACAGTTTCTGTCAATGCACTCCTTGTGTTCTATGTGCACACTTTTCACCACTCGTCGAAAAAGAAACAATTGAAACTTATCCTAACATTCATAGTTCCATATGTTCATAACATAGTTCATTCATTCATTCATGAAAGAATAATAACAGAGAATTGCAAACAATGTCCACACCATGCATTGGGTCAATTTTCCTTTGTTGTATTCGAAGTGAAAATGGCTACAACTGAAGCAAAAAAAAAAACTGAAAACTCGGAAATATCCTCCTAACTTGCAGCTATCTAACTTGCAATTATCTAATCTCCAACCAACCTCATTTGGGCGTACAAAAACTCTATTTATCTTAGAGGGCTCTTAGGGTTTCTCCTGGCTACTTGTCTACATCACAACGTATCCTACGATTGTTTTAGTGCAATCACATTCCAGAGCCAGAGTGGCAACTCCCACTTCTTTGCTCGTGATTTCTCAAGCGTGCCTCAAAATATTATTTCGGCGCTGAGTTAAGGCGTACTTCAAAATGTTTGCTGCAACTACCAGCATTGAGATCCCATACAGATTCCCAGATGCTGATGGGTCTTGCTCTGCATGCTTGAAAGCGATGCTCCTGCATCAGTCTCCATACTAAACTGTAGAATGCAATATATATATTAATTATTATGTTAAATAAGAAGTTAGATCCATTGAATAGAGTAGTATGTAGTTTGAGGAGGGAATAAGGGGTAATATGTGGGGTAAGAGGATCGAGGGAATTGGGGGATGATTTTTTTTTTGGTTTAGAATCTATATGTAAGGAGGGGTTAATATAATCTACATTTGAGTTTAAATGTTTTTTTTGTGTTAACATCACAAAAAGAACATAAGAAACTCCTAAAAAATTAGGTTGAAAATGTAGGATGCAAAACTTGTGTGTAAAATAATGGCAAAATGATATTTTGAAAATGGATAATATTTTTTTTTAAATAAGCAGGGTATGATTTTCTATTTCTATATAAATAAAATGTACATAGATAACAATATGGCTAGAAGATAAGCCAAATTTTCATCAAAAACAAATAAATTTGCTAGTGTGCCCTGTGGAAAATCAGGCTAGCTGTCCAAAAACCATGAAATATTGTGTCGAAATAAGTATCTATCCTCTGAAAAGTCTGATACATAGAGACCATGACTGAGAAAAACATACTAAAAACTCCCCGATTGCAGGCACCCACAACTGCAAACTCCCCAAGCCACAAAATCCCACTATTGCAGACCTCTGAAAAATGAAGAACAAGAGCAACAAGAAAAAAAACAAAGATGAATTATCACCAAAATTTTGAAACCTCCTCCCATGCACATACATAATATCTGCCGGGATGGAGCCATTTGCATCATCAATATCCATTGAAGAGCTCATAGTGATTGACCAATGGAGGATCATGTGAGTTGTACTACCCATCAACCTACGTAGTCCTTTGTGCATCATGTTTAATAGAGCTCCCATCCATGGCAGGAGAGGAAGAGACTATTTGGAGTGCATGAACTAAGGAGGTGATGGGAGGTAAATATTCAAAAAAATACCTCCCACACCGAGTTATAACTCCCATCATGCTCGCATTCTACCACCTCAGAGTGGCTTCTAGAGCCATGTGTCACTCCTCTGAGTGTTGAAAATGGATAATATTGATATGGCATATGAGTTTGAATTATCAAAACGTGGTAGAAATTTTGTTCTCTCTTCTATGGAAAGGAATGGATTTTCGTTAGAGCTAATTTTAGAAAATTTGAAAATTTTAAAACCTTTTTAACATACATTTATTTTTGAATTCACAAAAAAATATTTATATTAATCATTTTCAAAATACTTATTTTTTCTATATTTTTTTTAAAAGAAAAATGGACATGTCACTTTTGCATTTTTTTGTGTTATTTAGAGAATTTAAAGAATATAGCTCTAGTTTTTTTTTTAAATTATGATTTTCATGCTTTTAGAAAATTTACCAAAGATATCCTTAGATTCCTTAAGTTTGTTGTTTTACTCACAAATTTTCCTATATATTTGCAGTAGTGTTTTTAACAATGACCAACAAAGGAGAGGGATATTTTTACCATAAAACTGAACAAACCCTTGATCTAGTGTTTTTGTTTATACTTAGGTATAATTGACATGTGGATATACTTGATCACCCTCGTGTTTGTGTTTATACTCAGGTGTAAATGACATGTGGACAATCAATCACCCTCTAAACCATCAACGGGGCACCATGTTTACATAGGGAGGTAGGCTTCATTTTCTAAAATAATGTTTAAAATGTAGTTACAATTAATTTTATTTTTGTTTTGTGTATTTTATCAAGTGGAAATTCTTATGTTGCTAGTTTTATTTTCAACCATGTATTGACTAGCAAAAGCACTACTAGTTTATTTTCAATCCTATGATCGAGTGACATTTTTCTAGTTGGTAGATATAATTTGAAAATAAAATTGATATCATAAATTTCATTTACTACTTGATCACCTTTTTAGTATAGAGTAATCTAGCAAGCAACATTTGTGTTGTCACTTTCATTTTTCACGATATATGACCAAACAAAATATCCATCGTATTTTAACCCTATGGTAATTCTTGGAGGATTGAAATTGTTCTCACTCCATTTATGATTGTTGGTATAAAGTTGAAAATAAAATAAATAGCATTTAATCATTTTTTTTCCATTTTCCTAGTTCAAATTAATCAACTGACAACATTTATGATGTCGACTATTGGGTTTATTCCACTATGTATTAGGGAGCATATTGTAGAATTAGAGGATTATGTAGATTAGAGAGTTAGTATTCCAGGAGAGAGGTGGTCTCTAAAGAGAACATTAAAACACTTGAGAACAATTGAGCATCACACATCATTCATATCACACACTACATCACTCACTTTCATTTTTAGAGAAATTCATCTAGCCATCTTATATATGAATATGTGACCAAATCCATTGTAGTGAGGAACATGAGGTCCACATAAATTGGTTAGCGCACATACAAAAGTCCTTAATTTATACCTTATGTTGTGCATCAATCGATTGTTATGTTCTAGCTACCCAACTAGTCAAATAATTAGTCAACCATCGAGTCAATCTCTTATTGGACCACTTAGTTGACTCGCTTAATCAACTATCAATTTGTCAATTAAATGTCTCTAAAAGATTCAAAGGTACGATGAAGATACATAGCCTATTTCTCTAACACCTCCTAAATAGTAGCATAATGCTTTGGAGATTTATGAAGTGAAATTACTTTTGTACACCCCTCCCCTAATCACATCTTCCTGAAACCCAACCATAACCTAAAGTTTCATAAACATGGCATTTGAGAGGGTCTTCATAAATATATAAACAATGTAATCATATGTTCTACAATAAACAAGAATCATGACATTTTATTATACTAACCATCTTAAGTGATGAGCATGGATCTCTACATGTTTCATTTTGTTATCAGAAACAAGATTATTGGAAACCTATATCTCACTTAGACTATCACGATATATCAAAATCGATGAATCAACTAGAAAATCAATTTTTTTCATGAGGTGTCAAATTCACATTACCTCTATTCCAACATCCACTATACCATGATATTCTACTTATGTGGTTAATAAAGAAACCACCTTCAATTTTTACAAGGATATACAGTGGGTCTAGATCCAATTATAGACAACTAGACAGATGTCAACTTCATATCGTCACCAACTCTAGCCCATTTTGAGTTAGTGTAATTGACTAACTAGTTCATTTTTCCATTGCAATACTTTATACCAAGTTAGTAAGTTCCCTTGACATAAAAAACAATTCCCTTTGTATCTTTAAGGTCACTTTCTTATAGATCAATACATAAACTGAGAAACTACATAAAAATAAAAGAGATATTAGGTCAATTGTGAGTTAAATAAATAAGGATACTAACAATATATTGATAGTGTGTATCATTGACTTTTATAGAATCACACACCTTGGTTAGCTTCACTCCCAAGTAATAAAGTATAGTGCAAGATTCACAATCTTTCATTTTTAAGTTTTATAAAATATTCAACACATATTTAGGTTGAGAAACAAATATTCCACTATCCATGTGTAAAACTTGGATGCCCAAAATGAAATGCAATAGACCAAGGACAATCATCTCATATATATATATATATATATATATATATATATATATATGTTAATTGTTTTTTCAAACCCAAAATTAATATTGCTTCTAGTAATGAATAAGTCATCCACATACAATATAACAATTAGTGTTTCATCATTTACTTGAAATAAATAAATAATATGATCTAATTCACAACATTTGAAATAGAGGTAGAGGAAAATATGGCCAATCATCTCATACCATGCCCTGGTGGCCTGTTTCAAACCATACAAGAATTTTTTTAGTCTGCACACATGATTACCACCCTTCTCAAAACTATGGGATTGCTTCAAATAAATATCTTGAGTGAGATCGCCATGCAAAATATCATTTTTGATATCCATCTAATATGTCTCCCATCGAAAGTGAGCATTGCGTGAAAGAATCAATCAAATAGAGTTCATCTTTGCAATGAGTGCAAATGCATCAACATAGTAGATACCTTATTAGTGAGAAAATACCTAAGGCACTATATGACCCTTTTGTCTTTCAAAAATTCCTTCATATGTGAATTTGGTGTTATCGACCTCTATAAAATCATGAATGTGGGTGTTTATTTTCATTTTTTTTTGAGAAAATAAAATATATTTTCCTATGTTTTTCAACTTCTGATAAACAAATATATATTTTTTATTTAGAATTTCACTTTACAGTAAAAACAAAACTTGTCATGAATTTTGTTAGCTTTCTATTGATTATTTTTTGAATTTTTTTTTATTGACATTTGATATGTCAATTTAGCGATTGTTTGACAATATGTTCCTTAAAACTGAAGGGACTCATAATGAGTTAAGTTTTTCGGCGTAAATGTACTCAATATTAAACTTTTGTTCATAAAAAATGAAATATGTTGCAACAATCTAAGCAATCTCTATCTATAGTTTTGAAGTTAACAGATGAATATTATAATTACTACACTTTTTTGAATTTGACCAATTTAAAAAAGTTGTAGATCTTAAACACGTTTAGTGCAACACTATGTATCTTCCTTAATTTTTATTTAAAAGTAAAATATAAAAATACCCTTTTGAAGAGGACAATGAAAGGTTCTGTAATATAAATTTTCCATAATTTTCGACTGTGTACTATTGTAGACAATGATTTTTCATTTTACTGAATTATTATGTCATCTAAAAATAATATACAAACATCTTTTTTATAAAATTAATTAAAATTACTAAAAAACAATTAAATTGAATACGCATTGTATCATATGAAAGTAGATTCAATTGTAAAAATGTTGGTATTAGTTCCAAAAATAGATTCACAATATTCTAAGGAGTCTGCTCCTTCCAAAGTTGGAGTAAGTTGAAGTAAGCCAAAAATTTTCTAAACAATGCCATAGAGGTTTTCGTTTGGCTGAAAGTTATTTTAACGAAAAGAGTAACTTTCGGCCGAAAAAAACTAACTTTCAACCGAAAACATCTTTTCGGGCGAAAAGTGGAAAATAGAAACATGTGTTGGCCAGAAAACACTAGGGGCATGCAACAATTTGATGTGAAAAGATATAAATATTTTCAGCCGAAATGTTATTATTATATTTGTGTAACAAGCTCACTCTGCATTTTTGCTATTTTCATTTTTTTGGGGCAACATTTCAATATTTTTCACTTATTATCGTAACATTTTTCTAAATTGAAGATTTTCTTCAACAATTTTTTTGTAAGTGGAGGTTTTTATAAGCAATTTCTTCCTATATCAAACAAATTTTTTTTGAAGGAAAGTTTTCTCAAACAATTCCTTTCAAAGTCAAATTTCTTTTTGAATACTTTTTGTTATAAGGAAGGTTTTCTCAAGAAAAAATTTTCAAGGTCAATATTTTTTTTAACTTTTGTTGAAAATCAACTTTTTATCCAAAATTTATTTTAAAGCAACTTCGTTTATTGAGCAATATTTTCCAAGTTTTTTAAAATATGATTATAATTTATTTATTTTTATTTCTTTTAAAAACATAGTTTTTGAGCTATAAAATTTGATGTTTGAAATTATATTTCTTATTATAAAATGTTGATTTTTAAAAAACCTTTACAGACAGAATAACCATGGGAAACAAAAGGGAGCGCAAGAGAAAATATGATTGCACTCGGGATGATACTC